>JASPKZ010005032.1:0-32248 GCA_030220185.1 Diploptera punctata
CCGCTAGACACCAAAATGACCACACGGTAAAAAGCCATATATATGTAATATATATCTTCCTCCATCCTCCACAGTAATTCTGCCCAAGAGGCAGGTCCTTCACTGGCAAAAAATATAGCTTTTCATGCTATGCGTGCAGTTTTCCTAGGGAATTGTAGATATGTGGGGTTAGCTTCCCTTCCCGTTGCTTTCCACAACCGGTTGAAGGATGATGATGATAATGATAAGAGATATCCATGATGATGGCCATAAGATTTCGGGGACCAGTTTCGGGCCTTGACCGTTTTACCTGACTGTTTGTCCTTACAGGCGAGGAAAAACCCCGGATAGAAACCTCACCGAGAAAAACCTACCCCTACCGAGAATCGAACCCCGGGCCCTCTGCGTGAACAAGGCAGCAACGCTACCGCGATAACCACAAGCGGTCTTGATATATACTAATATATATAAAGTATATGCGTGCGGTTGTGTAGTACTTTGTTGTCCATTAACATTCATTGTAAAGTGATCCCACAACAGCTCACCCGGAGGCCCATACGGGGGGTAAGTAGGAGGTTAAGGCTCCCACTTTTTCTAGACAATCGGCACTTTATGTCAGCCGGGTTGTCAGCCCTGCATGACGGCCGCCTTTACCCCCAGAACAAGCGTCTGGTACTCATTTTCCGTTAGAGGCTTAGTCGACCCCAGGGCCATAGTGCCGGCCAGAGGGTTGGGGCCTGTTTAAAAATCCGACCCCAAGGGACTGAACCCTCGAAACCCTCCGGCTTGTAGCTCAGTGCCTTAACCACTACGCTACGGCGTGGTCCCCCATTAACATTCTAAGCGGCAGGAGAATTTTCGATTTTCATAACGAAAATCCGTAATCGCCTTACTTGAAATCAGGAAGAGAAAGATATTCGCCAAAATTAGCGAAATCCGACCATTATAAGTGGGATTTTAACTTCGAAACCCGATATTTAAAAATTGCCTCATAAACCGTCATTTTTAGTTTCTTGCAAAAAAAAATCAAGTAACATTTGAATAAGAACATAATCAGTAAAAATCGTCCACCAAGTCCTGACTGCAAACCCGGCCAAGATAGACGGGTTTTTAATGATTAAAAAAATCAATAGGACAAAGACCTGCGAGAAGAATTTAAGCCATGGATCCCGAATCTGAAGATTTCTGAACTCTTGAAAGAACTTGAAACCCGAATTAGAACCTCTGAACAAAATTTAATCGGCTTTCACATCAAAGTAATAAAAAATTTGGAGAGGAACGACTCAAAATAAAATTTGAAAAGAAAATTAAATTAGAAAATGGAAATGGTTTGTCTCATGTGTTAAAGAGAGAGAATAACATCACAAAAATGACATTTGATTGGAAACCCCCAAGACCTAGGGCAACATGGAGTAATACCATCAGGGATGAAGCTGAACAGACAGGATTAGTTGGAATTAAATTAAGGTATTGGCAATCAACAGAGTTCGTTGGCGAGCTTTTATCAAGACCCTATGCTTCCCAGTGGAGTCACCAGGACTACTACTACTCTCATCAAAGTAATATCTTAGTTTACTACTAGATGTCTCTTCAAGGCGATGAGCTAACCACTTATCAACTCAATGGCATTTGTAGTGAATTAAGCGTTACTAAATTTGCGTTGTTTAAGTAACTTGGCAAGGGAGCATCCTTGTCTCACATGGGTATAGATAGAGTTACACAGAGAATGACTGGAAAATATTATCCCAGGTTAGGGATGTATGGAAAGCTTATGTGCGCATGACCGAGAACATCCGGGTTTGATAACGCCATTGAATTAGGTCTGTGGGGAGGTTATAACTTTGTAAGTCATGAAGCTGGATGAATAAAATATTGCACACCAGAAACACCAGTAATAGTACACCACTCCCTGATAAGGATAGCAGGCACAGAAGACGACAGCGGAAAAGAAAGATACGATCGAAGGTCAATGGACAAATAAAACTTCAATACAAAATAATGCATTAATTCCGTTATTAATCTCTATGATATGTTTAATACTATCATTTATCGTCCATCATATCATCGGGGTAACGTAATTCCGCCTTCTAGGCGCCCCAACTTCAGAAGTGGGTTATAAAATTCAAGCCAATGCAGAGGAGAGAACACCAGAAATGTCAACCTGGGGCATTGAATAAAAAAACAAAGTTTAATAACTATTACAGATTGTGTCCGGAACTTCAGTTTTAAAAAATGGCAATATCGAACCCCGTAGGTTCTTGATCGCGCGGACATAAGCTCTCCATCATCCCTATCCTGAGCTGTCTTCCAATCATCCCTGTATAATATACTTCCCTCAAATCATGATCTGTGTTTTTCTCCCACCTCATTCTTGGTCTACCGGTCTTACTTTATATTTTCGTCTAGAATCTCCTTCATTTGGGTGTCCTCGTCGAGTTTTTCTCCCAATTAGTTTGTAATACTTTCAGGATTTTGGTAGTCTGTTGTTTACCATTCTATTAACATGTTGTAACCACTCAGTTCTGTAATTTTATATTTTTTCTAACACCGTATAATATTTAGTTATTTTGTTATTTCTACATTAGTTCGTTAGTCTGACCATTTTGTATCGTTCAGTTTTTAATTTTTGCTGCTCTCGTTCTTCAGGCATCAGCTTCTTTGATAGTCCATCATTCACTGTCATACAGAAGAATAGGAATCGCTAAAGTATTATGTAACATTTTCCAATACTGTTATTTTAAACAGTTCCAATAATGGATCATCATCAACAACAACAATCACGGATTAAGCCCATGTGGCTTCTTCCGGTCTCATAGATCCTCATTCAAAAAGTTGAATCCATCACTTTTTCGGTCTACCAAACATTCCTGTCTCCTCTTGGTTTGTAATTAAGTATAAATTTTTGGAATCCGATCGATCATCTTTCATTCTTTGAACATGCTCTTCTCCATTTTTTTCTAGATTATTTTATTGTATCTAAAAGTTTAAAAATATTTAGCAATTAAAATTCTCAAATATAGATACTTCTAAACGAAGCCGGCCGTTGGCGATGGTAGTGACACCTACCTGGCAGCGGACGAAATGAGAATTATAGATTTGTATATGCGGAAATAATTGTTAATGTTTGTGCCAAGTCTAGCACACTAGTACGGAGAACTAGAGGTCCACGATTCGATTCCTGGTTCAGACATTAATTTTTCTTTTCACAATATCATTATAATGCTAAAGTATTGTAATGTATTTCTTGTCTTCTTTACATTGTTTTTGGTTTAAATACATTGTTTATTACTCGTGTTATTTTTAACTAACTTAACTTTTTAAAACAAAATTTGTATCTGTTGTGGCAGTCGTCTCACAAAAAAATATATTTGAGTAAAAATATTCAGCTAGGCCTTTCAGAAGCGTTCCATTTTCAAAGCTGTACATTGGGTACTGGTTATGTTTATGGGATATATTGTATAGTGGGTTGATGTGGTAGGGCGTGTTCTCGTTCAACAACAGGTTTATCGTTTCTTGTTTGCTTCAGAATTTTTATTTCTTCTAAGATGTTATTTTCCTGTTATCGTTTTCCCTCTATGGCATTATTGAGAGAGTGCTTTCTATCGTGTTGGACTGATGGCCTGTGTTTGTAACATGGTTTAGCGAAACTTGATTTGCCCCTCCATGGTTTTATGAAATCAGTGAAATGCTCCGTTATAGGCCTATCCTTTTTTTAAAGTTTCTGGTTTCTTATTTTAAAATATTTGCATTTAAGTTTACATGCTCCTTTGTTGTTGTAGGCCTATATGCTTGCTGTCTTCTATTTTATTTGATGCGATGCTGTTTATTTGATAAAAATGGAGAGATAGATACAGATATTACAGAACAAATGTCTCAAAATTATACTTTCGGCCCCGCGTTACACAAGGATAATGGAGATGCACGGAGGCCACGAAGGTAGCCATATATTGATACTATCATAACTAAAAGAGTTACACATCCATGCCCCAAAACATAAAATGATCATGGGAACCCAATAGTACGCAATATAGGACACCTTCCACAATGACGTACTATACATAGAAACATATTCGCCACAATTATAAACACCCATAGTACTCAGCATGAAATAACCAAGATCAGAAAGGTCAGCGCAGATTGGCGTGGCTCATTCCGGTCCTGAAAGAGCCGAGCTCATCAGCGACACGGTTTCCGATGCCCCAATCAAGCGAAATCTATTTGCCTTGGAATCAAACACCCACATTATATCAATATCTATAAGCACATGCTACATATAGAATAAATTCCCATACAATCGCCGTATAGGCTAGGGCAAACCAGCTAAGCCCAATACTGTACACACCCACGCGAATTCGCCGTCAAGGGACAAATAACAGTCCCAGTAAAAGGCACACTGGACAGCACAAATAGCTGTCAACAAGAGAGGAGAGAGACGAGAGAGAGAGAGATGAGAGAGAGAGGAGATGAGAGAGAGAGAGAGAGAGAGAGAGAGAGAGAGGTGGAATGGAAGAAGACTTCAGAACAGTGAGCTACATAATCTTATGGGAAACCAGATGCAGTTTTAAGTCTCGTATACTGCAATGGACAGGATATTTGGCACGAATGGAAATGAAAGAGGGACATGGAAGTTTCTTGTAGGGCAACCAGACGGAATCGCCCAGTTTGTAAACCATTAATGAGGTGGAGAATAACATTAACAATGATTGATAGAAGTAAATTATATAGGGGATGATTGGAAAAAACATTAGCTCATGATAAGGAAGTATGATAGTTTATGTGTCCGCGCGGCCACGAACCCACGGATTCGATAAGTGCAGTTGGTTATGATTCTCCAGTTATATTATATGGGGCGAAACATTGACTCTTACTTAAGGGAGGAAGGGGGAGATTACAAGTATTTGAGGATAAAGTACTTAGGAAAGAATTTTGGACCAAACAGAGATGAACAGACAGGTGAATGGAGAAGACTACATAACAATGAACTACATGGTATTTATAGGAAGCCACATATAATAAGAACAGTTAAGTCTCGTAGACTGCGATGGGCAGGACATGTTGCACGTATGGGGAATGAAAGACTTGCATGGAAGCTTCTTGCAGGAAAGCCAGAGAGAAAACGCCCAGTTGGTAGACCAAGAATGAGGTGGCAGAATAACATTAACTATGATTTGAGGGAATTAGACTATACAGGGAATGATTGTAAAGCATTAGCTCGGGATAGGGATGTATGGAGAGCTTATGTCTGCGCGGCCATGAACCTATGGATTCGATAGTGCTGTGGGTTAGTTAGTTATACCGTATTCATTTTCATTTCGAACCTTACAGGTATTTAATTTTACAATTTTATATTGTTAAATGTATAACCTGAGGAATATAATGTGCTCACCTTTTTTATTTTGTGCTGGAATGAGATGGTTACAGCTGAAGATGAAGATGAACCAGCACCAACTGGTGCGGAGAGCCCATGTTATATCGGCCCACGCAGTAGGAAGCTCTCTGAACTGATCATAAGTCTCTATGCTGCACACTGTTCACATGTTAATCTTGTTCTTTTTTTGTACAAGTATGTGTGCAGAAGCTACTTGCATATCACATCTAAGGGGGCGTGTCTGCACCCAAAAAAATGTATCACGAATAAGAACGTTTTGACTGATTAATTTATAGAGTGTCCCATATGGTTATTAGCCACATAACTGTTTCATAGTAAACCTAGTCATGAAAAAATGCCAACAGGTTAATGCCCTTAAATATTCAACTTTTAATCAAACTAATGCGCCTCTCCTGTAAAAAAGTGAAATGTCAACAAGTCCGTCAAAGCAGAAACTGCTCAAACTAAGCCAATTTATCAGCAAGGCCGATTTATGGTCCCATTTTGCTTGTTTAGGGAATATAGGCCTTTCCCAATTTCATTAATTAAATGTTGTATACTAATAAAATGCATTGTTAAAACCGTTGAGGTGGATAGTCATAAAATAAAACAAGTTAAAATATACCTTCTTAGGTAAAATCCGTCATCCTCAACTTATAAAATATGTAATCTTTATGCCTGTAGGCCTTTCAGAACATCCGTTCCATCTTCAGCAGGTCACTCTTCGCTACAACATCCAATATGATGGTTGAATGCTGCTGGTCCTAATGGTGAGTCACTACAAAGCAACATTAGGACCAGCAGCATCAACCGTCATACTGGATGTTGTAGCGAAGAGTGACTGCTGAAGATGGAACGGATGTTCTGAAAGGCCTACAGGCATAAAGATTACATATTTTATAAGTTGAGGACGACGGATTTTACCTAAGAAGATATATTTTAACTTATTTTAGTTTATAAATGTTGTATGTATCCAGTTAAATCGAGGGAAAATAAATACGGTGGCCGCTGGAGCGATTTTTAAATCTATAGCTTCGGTTATTTAGTATCCATTCGGCTGCAGTGGTCTAGTGGTTATATTCCATTTATTATATTTTTTAGGATGGAAAAATCCAAAGATCAAGTCCTCGGGAGGGATTTTAAGTCGTGGGTCCTGAGTCGAAGATTTTCAGGCTCGTAGAAAATACATAAGACTGAATAAAAAGGGCTCTGTTACAAAATTTACAGACCTTCTTCATCCTTGTGATACCTTAGTTGGTTACTAGATGTCTCATTGGGTCGGTATGTTCATCACATACCATTCATGGCATCTAGTAACTTCTAACAAAGGACAGGCTGAGGCTCACGTCATTGTAGATGTAGGCTACTTTTTATAGTATCTTGTTAGAATTAGGATTTTATAAATAGCTAGAGGTGTTCTAATGTGACTAAATGCCTCAATATATTTCAGAGTATACAGTTTTCGGATACTTTTGAAATTCACGATGGTTTAAGCCACGATTTACTACCATCTTTCCTATTCAATTTTTCAATCAAATCTTTAAGGGGACTTGGAACGTCCTATATATGTAAATGTAAGGAACATTTTCTCCTGAACTATTAATCCTATCAAGTTGACATTTTTACAGTGGAAAGGTTCATATATTTAGAGTCTTCTATCATAAGGATTTATATAGATATGCATTTATATCAAAAATATTTTTTTTAACTCATGTATTTTATGTCTTTCGGGCTAAATGACCAAAGAGCACGCAGAATCTCCTGAAGGATGTCTACCGCAGTAGTAGACGAAACGTTGAGTTGTTAATAAAACCAGACCACGGCCATTTAGCCCGAAAGACATAAATACATGAATAAAAATACCTGCCGTGAAAGTCCTACAATTTTACTTTTTTTTATTTACAAATATTATCTTTCAGTTTTTTACCCCTGTATTTTGCAACCTAAATTCTTTAATTACTGAGCTATCACAACATCAATAACAAAACAATCGTATATGAGCACTATATTGAAGCCCAGAAAATTTCAGGTCTCTAGCTTTAATAGTTTAGAATAAAATGTTCTTTATATATTGAAAAAATGAATGCTAACTATGGGAGAAAGTTGACGGCTCACGCCCACATTTTAAAGGGACGGGGAATATTTAAAACAAACAATAAACGCACTTAGAATCAAGATACGGACAAGATAATTATATCATATTAAAGAGGAATCTTTCTAGTATTTTAATTGATAACAAATAAAAAATGCATTTTTTCATCGCATCTGGCCTTCCGGGTCCCCTTAAACGAGGGCGTACATCTCAATGCTATTAATCAGCTGTTGGTATTTGCTGTTGATGTATAATTATTAGGCGGCAGTGACGAAAACTGAGTCAAAACACATTCTATTATAAAACACTGGGGTTGGAAGTCAATATAATAAAACTCAATATCTGGTCAACGTAGAAACCACATTATAAATAGGAATTGACACTATGAACACACTAAGAAAAAAAATTGAAGTCCCGGAACCTCAAATACATAGGGATAGTAATTACAAACAGGAATGATGTGCAGGAAAGAAATTAGACGTAAGATCAACTCTGGAAACGCATGCTATTATACAGAGTGATCCAGAAATATGGCTATACGTTTGATCGCATTTTGTGTCTAAAATATTATTATTAAAGGAAATATGTTTCATTGGAAAGGGATCCTTCAAATTACAACAATACAACAAAACAAAACAAATCACTGCTCACGTGCAGCTTGATTTTTGTGGTCTAGTGTCGAACGCCTCCACAATTCTCTTTGTTGTTTCTGCATCCGTGCTAATGCGAGGCCTGCCAGGGGGTTTGATTTTCTGCATTCCTTCCCATTTCCACAGTCGTTTTCTTTCTCCCTTCCCCACAGTCGACGGCTGCAATGCTACGTCAAACTCACGTCTTGCCTGTCTTGCCGGCCTCACGATCATTAGCATACGTTATTGCCCATGCAGCAATGGTAATTTGCTGTTGCATATTCAACGCCATTTTGACTAATACGTAAGTTCTATACTGTTTTTGTCTTATTCCATTGTTGTAATTTGAATAATTGCCTTTCTAACGGTAATTTCATATTTCCTGTAATGGTAATATTTTGATCACACAACGCGATCAAACGTATAGCCATATTAATGATTCACCCCGTACATTAAAGGTATTTTATGTCATCCTAACTCCTGTCAAAAAATGTTAAACTACAATTACATTCAATTATAATTATTGCAGTTATGCTATAAATATGGATGCGGAACATTATTCTTACTTTAAGAGAGGACATAAATTACAGCATTTGAGAATAAGTGCTTAGGACATTTTTGGATAAATGCGAATAAAAAAAAATGAACTAGATGATATTTATGCCAAACCAAATTAATAAGAATAATATTTAAGTCTTGTGGATTGCTATGGTCATACATCTGGCACGAATGGAAATGAAAGATGGGCATGGAATTTTCTAATAGGAAACTGGAGAGAAAGTGCCCGGTAGGTAGACCAAGTATAAATTGGGAGAATAACATTAACCTGATTTGAGAGAGGTGAATTATACATGGAATTATTAAAAACATTAGCTTAGGATAGGGATGTATGTAGAGCTAATGTACACGAACCTCCGAGTTCGACAGTATCGGTAAGTTAGTTTAGCTATATCCTCTTATTTGCTTCTTCAAAATACAATCCTGATACTGATCGAGAGAAATTGCGTCGAAAAAAAATATATGCATAATAATATCTGCGAGTAAAATTAGATAAAGAGGATAAACAAGAAAGTGATATTAAGAACAGAATAAATAAGGTAGAGCAATAACAGCAATGATGAATGGAGTCTTATGGAACAGACATATAACCAGGAAAAATAAGTTACAAATATATAATTCAATAGTGAGAAGTACTGTCACATATGGAGCTGAAGTTTGGAAATTCAACAAAAACTTAGAACAAAAACTTATGTCGATGGAATGGATTTCTTGAGGAGAGTAGCAAGATGTTCAAAATTAGACAAATAAGAAATATTGTCATAAGAGAAAAAATTAATATTGGTTATTCAATAGTAGATTATATACAGTATAAGCAATTAAATTGGTATGGGCACGTACGACGAATGCAAGAAGAAAGATTACCCAGGAAAACATTGGAATGGTGTCCACCTGGAAGAAGGAGGAGAGGAAGACCTCAAAACTCGTGGATGCAGGAAATAAGAACTGGAATGAGAGCAAGGGGACTGGAGGACATAGATTTGATGGAGAGAGACGAGTGGAGAAAAAAAATAAAAATTTAGGCACAGAAAGATGTGTAAACATTAAAATTCTATATAAAAATAAATGCATAATAATATTATACAGAGCTCGAAATTTTAACTCATATGTCTTCATGTAAGAAATATTATAAGATTAACAACTATAGGATTAAGTAATACTATATTTTACGTAAGTTACATTTTATAATATTTCAGTCGCTCGAGCGCTTATATATTATATCCTGTGACTTGCATTAATTTGGCAGTGTCGTCATCAGGTCATGCATCTGTGAATGTTCCAATTTGAACTTCTGATGTTGACCTTAACCCACAATGGGCTGCGGAAGTTGTAGAGAAGGTCAGAAGAATATAGAAAAAAGTCATGGGTCCAACTAAAGATACATTACATAACATACTAAATACGCCATATAGCCTACATACAGTATAATATGTGATTAAATGCAATAATAATTACTAGATATCGGATTTTAGATTCTAAAAACATAGGCTTCTTCTTTTTATTCTCGTTCTTAATTGGCTTCACCACCCAGAATAAGGTCAACCTGTTTAATTTAGACACTGTCTCTTAAAATCTGTTAATAATAGATACTTGTCTTTCTTTACTGAAAAAAAAATGTTTTTAATATTTGTGACAAGAAATTAAAAGAAAAAACTCCTGGCGCGACAGCCCTAGAAGGCTTTAGCCTATCAGCCGGCTGCAGGCCTCACATTCACATGTGTCAATCACAGAGGAGATCATCCAGCCAGTGTAGGGGTGACATGTGGTCAGCATGTCGAGTCCCCCAGCCGTTATAGCTGGTTTCTCAACCTGGAACCGCTACTTATGGTAGCTACCCAAATGCCTCACGATGCTGGGTGGGCACCGGTCCCATTCTGGCTGAAATACCATGAGAAAATTTCTTCCCCCATGGGGACTCGAATTAGGGCAAGTCCTGTAGCTCTGCCTTAACCACTCGGCTACGGCGCGGGAATGACAAGAAATTAAACTACTCTTAAAATTAGATACCATCAAATTATACTATCTTTAGTCATTCTTCTTCTTCTTCATCCATACAAGTCTTAGGCCTATAGGCCCTGTTACGATCTCACTGATGAATTCTTTGTATCCAGCGCTTCCTTGGACGGTCCAGAGATCACTTCCCTGTTGGACAATAATGAAGCATGGTTTTGGGAACTCTATCTAATTCATTCGTCGCAAATTATTCATCCAGTTATTCTGGTATATATTTCAACGATGTTTATTATCCCGCTACAGGCCGTCTCTTTTTTTTTATGCGAATAATTCTTTGAGACCCACTTCCACAGCTTCAATGTTTTCGAAATTGCACGCAAGAAATGGGCTATGGTTCGAAATAGATTATAATCTGAAGGCGCAAGATCAGGAATATGTGCTGGGTGTGGTAGCAGTTCGATTACTTCCAATTCCTGAATTTTTGTAATGGTTGTACGTGCTGTGTGGGATTCGGTCGGGTTTGAACTCGTAATATTCAAAATTTCATGAACTCGTTCCATTTGTTGAGAGCAAAGATCCGCAAGGTCCGAACGCTCGTTTTGAACAAACTCACAGCGAAAAAAAAAAATTCCACCAGACACATTGTATTAAAAACAGACATTACTTACGAATCAACCTAATAATACTCCTCTATTTTGCCCTATTCTCTGTTAAAATTCTCCAACATTTCACTGTCATAATCCTCGAATTACCCTATACATTATCAATATATCTAGTCCTAGGTCTTCTTTTCAATCCCCCTCCATCAGATTTTCACAACAAAAACTCTTTTAGAAATTCTCTCGACCGCTAATCTCTTCAATTGCCCAATCTGGGAAATCCGTTGGTTCTTCACAAATCTTACTATATCTGCTCCTTTAACAATTCGCTCTAAGGCATTAAACACATGTATATTTCAAGGGAGAGGGGACAGATTGTATTAAAAAATCTCTGGTTGATCAAACGACGTATTACGTCCTACAACCATTGCGAGAAGACATAGTTTGTCCAGTATTACACACTTCAATAACTTATTATTGGTGGGTATGTAAAGAGAGATATTTCCATCTCGAGTGGATGTGTAAAAGAGATACCTCCATCCCAATGTTATATTTCTTTTACACAAAAAAAGAGATATCTCCATCCGAATTTTATCTTTTTACACGCCAAGAATTCAAAATTAGCCAATGAATTACCATGAAATATACTAATTACCATTGTCACTATAAAGTATTGCTCTGTCCTACAATATCAGTATTTTCTTTTTTACGACGTCATCAGTAATACTACAGCCCGATTCGAGCCTCGGCTACCCTCAGAACCCTCTTCCAAATATCTCTGTCTCTAGAAACCAGCCACCGTCCTTCAGTTTTCAGCTTCCTCAGATTCTCCAAAATCCCATCTATGCAAAGCAGTCTCGGTCGTACCACATTCCTTTTTTCCTTTAAATTTACATTGCGCGATTTTCTTGGGCATCTCATCATTTTTATGACACACAAAAAAAAAATAACTTTTTGTAGACAGATAACTTTTTTTTTTCGCAATTTTGGAGATATTCCTCTTTACCCGCCCACCCGAGATGGATATATCTCTCCTAACACATCCACTCGAAATTATTCTTCTCCTGCTTTTAATGGCATGAGCCGCTATTGACGTGTTATATAGACGTGATACCAGAAGCGCAACATAAACTAAGCTGTGATTTAGGTCTTTATGTGTTTTCATGAGCCTCAACAAGTGTCATTGAACATGCTGCGAAAAAGTTACCTCTGTCAACTTAGACTAACTTATGAAAAATATAAAACAATTACATCATTGTTTATGATAGAAGATGCAACTTGACGTCATAGCTCGTGATGTCATGCCTGGTATTCTCTCATAATTGCAAAACAAAAATTAACATACATAGGCCTATGAGATTTAGAATGTTTCACAGGGTTGTTATAGAACTAAGTAATTTGTTCTAGTTTTTATGTTCCTTGCCCGTGGTCCCGAGGTTCGCGGATTCAAACCAGCGGGGGGTCGTTACATTTTTTCATCATCAACAACAAGGATTAAGCCCAATGACCTGTTTACGATCTCATTATAGGTCGAATTGGTCCTTCCATCTCTTCAATGGTCTTCCCAACATTCTTCTCCCTTTTGGTTTATAATTATACATTCTTCTTGGTATGAGCTGTTCATTCATTCGTAATACGTGCTGAAGATAAGCATTTTGAGTATTTTATTCTTTCACAGAGATTAAATATATTAAGTTCTGTTCTTAGGCCTATATCTTCGTTTTTCTTTTTATCGGTCCTTTGGTTATCCTGCTATTGCTCTCAACATTTTCATCTCAGCATTACTTTTTTTAGGATGCAAAAATCCAAGGGATAATTACTCCGGAACTTTAAGGCGTGGATTTTCCGAGTCCAAAGGTTTTCGGGCTCGTAAAGAACCTCAAACCTAAAATAGAGCCTCTGAGCAAAATTCAATCGCCCTTTCCCATCCAGGTTATACCGCAGTTATCTATCTATTTGAGGTAACGAGCTCGTCATTCGATGATATCTGTAGGGAAATAAGCGTAGCTTATGTAACTCCCGTAAGAGTATACTTTTGGCTAACTGGGAATGCACGGATTATAGACGTCATTATTGCACTCTTCTGACAAAACAAACTAAGTAAAGTTGGCTCAAGGATGCTGTTTGAGATTTGTATCGAAGAGGTTCTGAAGTCCAAACTTCTGTTCTGCCCAACCTGGTTGTGCTTTTTCTCGATTTTGTTCAGTCATTGTTATCTTAATATTAAAATTATTATAAAATTATGCAGTTTAAAGATCCATCTCCTCAACTTCTTAGATTAATAAAAAAACTGTAGGCCTTTTGGGGCCAGTCCCATCATCAGCCAAAGGAAGTTGAATACTTCAACGAGGGTCAATGACAGTACACCTGCTTCCTTCTGCTGATGATGGTACTAGTCCCGAAAGGCCTACAGATATTTTTTAATAATCTAAGAAGTTGAGGCGTCCACCGCTGTGGTCTCGAGGCAGCATGCTGACTTGTCACGCAGCGGGTCCGGGTTCGATCCCCAGTCGGGACAATTTCATGGGTGAGGTTTTAATCGGGGCTGTTCCTCACCTGTAAGAAAATGTCAGGAACTTTAAGGCCCAAACGGTCCCCAAACATCATATGGCCATCACAATCATCATCATTCATATTCATCTTAGATTAAACTTGGGATTAAGGATTCTCCTGGCGCACCACAATCATCATCATCAACATCCATCATATCGCCGTCGGGGCAACGTAACCCCGCCTTCCAGGGCGCCCCAACCTCAGAAGTGGGTTACAATTACACCAATGCCAGGAGAGAACGCCAGAAATGTCCAAAAAAGGACAACCTGAGGTATTAAAAAAAAGTCGAGGCAAGCTCCAAATACAGGGTCATCGGAAAAGGTTGCAGCAATTTCAAAAAACCATAGCTCAGGAACTATTTGAGATATTAAAACGAGTATTTTTTTTTGTGTAAATTCACCAACTCAGAAAGTTTTTTTTTCTTACCTTAGAATCTTTCTATGTGAGCTCCGTTGGTTGCTCTGCAAATATCCAGCCGATAGTCGATTTCGGCCCAACAGTGCTGGATCATCGCAGGCATAATTGTTGCAACAGTATCGGTGATCATTTGCTTTAAATGTTGCAGATCTGTGATCGGTTCCCTGTACACAATGTTTGTACCTCAATGTTTTTTATGCACGATCAGGTCATTGGTCCTTTCTTTTTTATTGAGGAGACTATCACAGGAAATATTTACTTAGACATTCCCGCAAGTGGGCCAAATTGAAGAAGTAAATAAACGCAATATTATTATTCCAACAAGATGGCGCGCCGCACACTTTTCCCAACAAGTTCGGGATGCTCTACATGCAAGAATTCCCTGATCGGTGGATTGGTTCTGAATTACCCCAGAACAAGCGTCTGGTACTCATTTTTGTTAAAGGCTGAGTCGACCCCAGGGCCATAGTGCCGCCAGAAGGTTTTGGGTCAGTTTAAAAAATTCTGACCCCATCGGGACTTGAACCCTCGACCTTCCGGCTTGTAGCGCAGTGCCTTAACCACTACACTACGGCATGCCCCCCTTCTAAGTTAAGAAAATATTTATTTGGAATTTAAACACTACTTTTAAAAGCCAATAGGGCTTCTATTTATTTCTGTTGCTCATGAATGTCCTAATAATTGTATATATGTATGGACTGAATTTCAACATGATTCTGGGTGGTTACTAGTCCAATGCTGGATAAAATTCCTTGAGAAAATTTCTTCTCCCAAGCGAACTCAAACTAGTGCATGTCCAGTAGCTCTTACGCTCTTACTCATAGCATGATGTCTTTTGCTGCACCTATTTGCTATTCTTCTTCTTCAGTAGGCAACTACAACCTCATTGAAGTTTTGGCCTCCTCAACAATTTTTCTCTACCTAGATCTATCCTGGATACAGACTGGCCAATTTCCAATTTTCATTTCCAATATATCTTTAATACCATCATCCTGCCATCTGTTTTTTTGGGCTTCCAGCTGTTCTGGTGCATATTGGTTTCCATTTGTATATTCTTACAAGCTTGTCTTCCTGCATTCTATTTATATGTCCAAACCAGCGCAGTCTTTGAGCTTTAATGTGGTTTATTATATTTTTATTTCGTGTTAGATTATTTAATTCAGAGTTCATTTGTATACACCATGTGCCATCACTTTCTCTAATTGATCCAAAAATTCTCCATAAAATCTTCGTTTCAAAGATTAATAGTTTTTGTTTATCAGACTCCTTCAGTACCCACAGCCATAAGTTACAATCGGTCTTATTACTATATTATACAGTTTAACTTTAGTTAATCTGGAGACAAGTTTACTTTTGAATAGTATTCTATTTGCATAGTAAGCTTTATTGCTCAAAGAAATTCTTTCACCAATTTGTTCCTCTATGTAGTTTTTTCCTGAAAGTATAAAATATGGGCTTGTAATCAATCTAAATAAAACAAAATATTTAAGATGTATGAGAAATAAAACAAATTTGACTGAACTAACTATAAATAGTGACTGTATTGATCAAATTAACTCCTTTAAGTACTAGGCACAATACTAAACGATAATAATACTGTTGAAGAAGAGATCAAAACAAGAATATCGCAAGGGAATAAAGCATATTTTGCTAATTTCAATATATTCAAAAGCAAATTAATATCAAAAAATGTTAAATTCAAATTATATACAGCAATAATAAGACCAATCATATGTTATGGAGCTGAAACCTGGGTACTAAAAGAAGCAGATAAATTAAGACTATTAACGTTTGAGAGGAAAATATTTAGAAGAGTGCTAGGTCCAGTAAAGGAAAATGGAAATTGGAGGTTGAGAAGGAATGACGAATTATACCTCAAGAATAATAAAGAAAATATAGTTAGTTTCATCAAATCCAAAAGATTACAATGGTTTGGCCATATACTAGGAATGCCAAAGGGAAGATTGCCGAATGATATTTTGAATTGGAAGCCACAGGGAACAAGACCAAGGGGAAGACCCAAGGATCGATGGGAAGATGACGTAATTGAGGATTTGAGAGAGATGGGGATTTTTGATTTGAAATCTACTGCACAATATAGGAAGAAGTGGCGTAAACTGATTGAGAAGGCCAAGACATTCCACTGGAAGTCGTAGAGCCTGATGAAGAAGAAGTTTTTTCCATTTACAGTTGAACCAAGATATGTATATGATTTTACTTCTTCTATATTTGTATCATTGACATTCAGATTACTTATTTTTTCATTTCTTGTTGTAAATTTGAAGTATTTTGTTTTGGAATTATTTATTATTAATCCATAATCAACCCTATTTGCTATTTGATTCACATAATTGGCATAGGTCAAAAAACTTGATGAATGCAATACCTAAACAACAATGAAATTAAAGATAGAAATCATATATTGTGTTTATTTAATTTAATGTTTATTTTTCACCATTTCATGGAATATGTGATACATCATGGTCCTTTGAGTTATGTTGAAATAATAAAATAATTACATACATTGGATTATTATAAACATTGGGTAGAAACACTAAAACATAAATGTGACTAGGGTAAACATAAGAAACACAAACACTAAAATGTATAAGCAGGATAAGCAACATAAATATAATAATCAAAGCAAGAAAATAATAAAATCAAAGAGAGTAAAAAGTTATTAACAACACTGAGCAACACAAAAAGAAACTTTTTTTTTGTCTCAAAAAGAAAAATATGTGATTCTGATAGTATTTTTTCTCCTGAATTCAAATATGATATCGGGGTTTCTCCATCATGCAAGGTTTCCAAGAGACAGAAATTCATAATTTCAAACACTTTAATATTTTCTACAATCGTAACTACACAATATTCGAACATTCGGATTCATCTAGAAAGTAAGAAATGATGATTTTCTGCCATATTTCGCCTGTGGAGCATCCCTCTTGATGGTCCAACAATAATCAGCCAGCATATTAGGATTCTATTTGCCTTGATATCTCTTTTCCACAGCTGAAATCTCCTGAGTTAGCTCATTTGGTTTTACTTTACAATGGACAAATGGACGAAAAACATTTATTAAAAAAATAATTATTTAAATCCATTAATTGAAATTGAAATAAAAAAAACTGTGGGTGATGGAGATTTTCCGAATACATATTTGAAAACGCAATAAAAAAACTGCATTAAGTACAACTATTGGTACTCATGAGATAAAAATCATGTTGACCAGTGTTATTTACCAGCAGGTAAAACAACACACAAAAAACAAACACACCTGCTGTACAGACAACTTATTGAGACTATTTTTCATTACATTTTGTTTCATTACCCTAAATCTAGTTACATGTGTACAATACACACATGAAATTGTGGAGATCATATTCTTCTTTTTCAGTATTTGCAAGTCACTTGTAAAAGATTTTATCTCTAGATATTTTATTAAAAATGCTTTTTTTTTTTTTTTTCCATCACCATCATGAACTTATTTAAGTCTTCTTCTTCTTCCTTCCAAGTATTAGGTTAAGGCCGGTTACGATCGTATAGAAAATTTTACCTCCAGTGATTCATAGAACGGCCCAGAGATCTTCGTCCTCTTGGTATATAATTATAAACAGCTTTGGGGATCTGATTTGAACTCATTCTTTCAAGATGGTGTTCCAATTTAGTTGGTACTGTTTAATATATTCCAAAATTGGTGTAGTCTTCAATTCTTTTAAGATATCGGTGTTCCTTTTCTGATCCCATGTGGTGTAACCCACTGTTTTGCACATGAATCTCATTTCACAAGCCGTTATTCTTTCATGTTGTCTTTTTTAGTGTCCATGCTTCACTACCATAGGTCAACACTGGTCTAGCCAGTGTTATATAAATGTAATCTGCTTTTTTTGTACAAGGGATGGTTTCATAACTTGAATAATAATTCCCAATTTTTTTTTTAAATAGTAAATTTTTCAGGGATATCCTTTTCATCCCAGATAGAGAGATAATATCCAAGATATTTAAATTGATTAGATCTCTCTAAAATTTTATTCTGGAGACAGATTTTACTTATTTATGTTTAAGATTAAATTTAATGTTTTCATACCTCTCCTCATATCCAGTCTTCTAAGTAGACTACGGTTTCAAATCCTCATTCTTCTGATCGACATAACATCAGTCAAAGAGAGGGTACTGAAGATGAACCCACCAAGGATTTGAAACTGCTGTCTACTCAGAAGACTGGATATGAGGAGAGCTATGAGACATTTAATTTAATCTTAAATTGAACCTCATAGTAATTTCTTCCTATAAAAGTTTTATTATTTTGGTTTATGTCATTTGGGCCTGTTCCTATGAGATTCAAGAAGGGGCTGGTCAGTCCATCTTAATTTTGGTCTTCCTTTATCTCAATGTCCTTTAGGAAAGCGAGATGGGTCAGTTCTATGGACATGTTGTAATCAGTTTCTTTTGATAATTCTGAATTTCTTCAACTATATTTTGAACTTTTAATTTATTGTCTATATCTGTGTTTCTTTTTTTGTCCATTTTTGTCAAAACTAGGAGTGGATGTAAAAATCTCATCAGTTCCACTTGCAATTTTGATTTGATTTTCGAATGTAGTATCTAATTTTTCTCATCTATATTTCAGTCTTGATTTTGCAGTTACATTGTGTAATCTCTATTTGGTTCCGGTTGACATTTGTTTACCAAAATTTATTTTTTATGACTCCATTTATTGCATTGTATTTCTGTAACTTTATCTCTGTCATTTCTTATATCAGGTATTACATGACCGAGGTAATTAAATTCAGAAACTTGTTCTATGATTTTTTTCATCTAATTCTATTTTAATAGTATTTTATGTATGGAATACTTTTATGGAGATATAGCACCGGAATAAATAAAATGTTATGTTTATAATAGTATATTACTATGTGAGGTTGGGAAGTGGTTTTTACAGAATTGGGGAAAACTTTTAATTTCCGGGATTCTGTAAAACACTTCACAAACATGCGTTGTACATTATTTTTTGCATTATGGTGTAAAATAATAAAATCTTTGTTGGAAATATTTGCATTATAAAAAATTGACTAACGTTAATAGTGTGGGCAATGTTTATTAGTTCAAACAACAGGAGGCCTTGAGACCAATTATTGATAATATGGCCGCAAGTTCGTATTTATTGTTTTATATTGTTTCAAATAAAGTTCAGTTCGTTTAAAATGCAGTGATTTGTTTTGTATAATGTATATTAACACTAACTTTTGGATATTTTTTGTATACATTGTACGTAGTATACATAGAGGGCAATGGTTTTATGTCCCTCACATGGGTGTAAATGTAATATTACAGTATAGTTATTTAGGTTGGCAATCCCAAAACGTAGGAAGTTGAACTTTCCAATCATAGTTGCCATTGCTGTACGTACAACAAAACACACTATTGCGCAAAAAAAGAAAGTTAAACGTGTATCATGTGGTGCTAAATATAGTGCATCCTTTAGTCCATTATTTGTATCCAAAGATATATTAACAGCTGTAAATTTATATATTTAGCAGTGCCTATTGGATAATGAGAAAAATATTAATGTGTTTACCATTAGAAGTTGTTTCCATAATTACAATATGCATAATATATATATATACTTATCAAGTCTCAGGTCAGGCTAGCAAAAAGAAAACATTATTGGCAACATGTTCATCGAATGGAAGATCACAGAATACCCAAACAAATGTTAAGATATCAACCTGCAGGAAGAAGAAGACCAGGACGTCCACTCAAAACACTTCTGGATGGTGTTTCTCTTGAGGCCGAAACAGGTCAACAAATGGCCTAAATTCGTGAATGTACTATGATGATGATGGTATAAATTAATAGACATCACCACGATAGTTGGGGGATTTAAGCTTTACTCCTCACTCAGTTGAGTTGTAGATCCATGGTCTAAATTGACTTACCAAATTGTGGTAACCCTGCATATAACATGAAATTAATTGAAAGTTACATAAATAGTTGACAACACTAAAAGAAATTTGATTATTTCAGTTTATAGTGATTTCATTTTTTCCAGAGGTTTTAAGGACATATGAGTGGTTTGATATTCTCCACTGGCAAACTCCCACTCCTTATAACATAATTCCTCACGTGATAAGCCAGTCCTCTTGCAGAGATGTTTTGATGTACGAGTACGACTATGCAGTTGCATGAGTGTTTGTGATATATGGTGGAGATGCAGTGACTTGACCTTGAAACCTCTGACAAATATGAAATTACTATAATTTAAAGGTCTTTCAATGTGTCCTGTCCTTCCATATTTCTTCATGGATCTTCCTGTCTCTCTTTTTCCTTTAGGTTTGCAATTTTAGGTTCTTCTTGGGAATTTGGGATTATGACATCCATTATATGTGATCTTTTATTTTGTAATTTTAAATTGAATAAATTTAATTCTTCTCTTATTTTTACAATATATTATTTGTCTCTTCTACTGTATGAACCAACCATGCTCAAAAATCTTTCTTTATACTTCTATTTTTCATTTTTTGTTAGTGTCCAGGATTCTGAATCATATCATCAGTTTGGAAGAAGACTGTCACAATTCAAAATTATTCATTTTTATGTTTTTACAATGAAACGACTGCAATGTGTCTTTATTTTTATGTGGAAGAGAGTTACAAGTTGTAATTCTTACTGCGCCTGCCAGATGGCGCAAATGACAAGCCGACAACTTTAGTCTGAGCAAGAGTGACAAAATGCTTCTCCTGAATATTTGTTAATTTTGAGTTATCACAGTCTTCCTCCAAGCCGACGATATATAGGTACAGCAGATGTAACTACAAATACTTTGTAAAATTTTACAAGTGTATTTTCATGGCAAATATTTGTTTGAAAGAAGGAAATTATGTACATAAAATACAGTATATTTGACTTTTGAAGCAGATGATTTGATTTTAGGTTTGACAAACAAGACTCTTTCATCAAATTGTTTGTTTGAAAATATTGCGCTAGTGAATTATTTGTACTCTCTTTGATTTGTACTAAAAACTATAAAATAACATAAAATACAAACACAAATAAATAAAAATAATTAAAAGTTAAAATAAATTAAGTACGGTATTAGCAAATCTGTCCATCACTGTCAGTACAAGGCTAGAAAAGTAACTTGAATTAAGTACAATTTTTTTTTCGAAGTTATAATTTAGATTTGACTTTGGCAGTGATGAAAAATTATTATTTGAAAAGAAAAATTAACACCTAAACTGGGATTTAAACCAAGACCTCTAGCTTTATATTCTACTACACTACCATTTTTGCTATTCAGGCAACCCAATGCAAATATGAGACAGAAAATTTAATGATTACATTGATACCAATAGCGAAAATAGTAACACACTAGCATATAAAGCTAGATATCTTGGGTTCAAATCCCAGTTCTGGCATTAATTTTTCTTTTCAGATTACAATTTTTGTATCCATATTGATAAAGAATTATAAAAATAATTGTATTATTTTTATTAACCTTTTCTGTAAAAATTGTTATATTATTTGTAATGTAATGGTAGTGATATATAATATTCAATTGCTTATTAAATCTAGACTATGGCTCGTTTGACAATTTTTCAAACTTTTATTGTAAAATGACATTACATTTATTTCATAAATAACTATTATATAGAATAGAAGTAATAAAAGTGCTCAATAATTTAGGTATGAATTTCTTGTGGAAAAAAAAAAATCTTGTAGTCTGACAATTTCTTTAAAAAAAAGTATACAGTTGTTTATTGGTGCAATACTTAATAATGATGGTGATTATTAGATCGATTTTCACACATTACATAAAATGAAAATTTTTTTCCCTTTAGTATTTTCCAAATAAATAAATAATACATCCCTGCAATTTTGTCAATTCCCTTTGCACAATATCAATAAAATGTTTATTTCATTTTGTTTCCTTAAATTTGTGCTAACACAGATCATGAGATACAAAAAAACCAAACAAAAAAGTTGTGCCATTTTACTTACCATACGTAAAAGTAAAGCAATTCCACTAAATGCCTTAGGATACTATTCAGGTAATAAGTGGTTAAGACTCCCACTTTTCTAGATAATTGGCATGAGATATTAGCTGGGTTGTCAAACCTGTGCAATGCTCCATTACCCCTGGAACATATTCATTTGTATTAGAGACTGAGTCAACCCCAGGGATATAGTGCTGATGAGAGTTTAGGCCAGTTTAAAAATTCTGATCCTACTGGGACTTGAACCTGCAATCTTCCAGCTTGTAGTGTATTGCCTTAACTAACTAGGGTATCCTGTGCTCCCACTTCCCATATGTACTGAATGAAAATCAGCCATAATTTCAAAATAATTCACCAATAAATATCAGTATGTCCACCGCTGTGGTCTCAAGGTAGCGTGCTGCCTTGTCACGCAGCAGGACCGGGTTCGACCTTGGTCGGGGGCAGTTTTTTTGGGTGAGGTTTTTATCGGGGTTTTTCCTCACCTGTAAGACAAATGTCAGGAAAACTTTAAGGCCCAAACGGTCCCCGATCATATGGCCATCATCACCATCATCATCCTTATCATTATCATCATCCTTCACCGGTGTGGAAAGCAACAGGAAGCTACCACACCTACAATTCCCTAGTAAAGCTGCACGCATAGCATGAAAATGCTATGATTGCAGTGAAGGACCTGCCTTCGGGCAGAATTAGTATGGATGAAAATATCAGTATAATTTTTTAAACAAGGAAACTGTGAACTATTGCATGCCAAAACCAACCTTGAAATTTCTCCCAGAGAAGCATTGTGTATACCAAGGTCATGTCCAAAAAGTTATCTGCTTTTTTAACTGCAAGACACAGAGATCGAAGCCAGAATCCAGCAATGGCAACCCACTGTACGAAGCAGATGTACATCCCTGCATGAGCTATGAGCAAAGTGAAGTGAGGCAGGACGTAGCATGGATGGTGGTAGTGTGGGCTATTCAGTTTGCCAATACAGGAGTTTTATTACTTTCCTATAGTTTAAATGAGAGATTTGGTGCTGGATTTTAGTGCCTTACAGTTAAAAATGGCAGATACTTTTTTAGACATGGCCTTTGTACATCACAACGCTTCTCTAGAAGAAATTTCAAGGTAGGTTTCAACATTCAATGGTTGACAGTTCTCTTGTAAGAAAAACCATAAATTTGTGACCCAAAGTGTATAAAACATTTGATTATGTATATTATACTTTTTTTAAATTATTTTCACTGAGAGTAATTAATATTATAATTACAAAGAAATAAACATTATCTCAGTCAAAGCATAAATTTATTACATTGACGTTTCAATCTCCTTATGTGAGATCATTTTCAAAACAACCATGTCTTGAAAATGATCTCACATAAGGAGATTGAAACGTTGACGTAATAAATTTATGCTTTGACTGAGATAATATTTATTTCTTTCTAATTATAACATTTGATTATATTTATCACAAGGAATTCATTCTTAAAAATCTGTGCACATGTATTACTTTCACTCCATGTAACTTGTTTTTCATTTTTATTACTTCATATAATTTGTCTTAAATTTACAAAAAAAAACTATAATTACCTATTTCCAGTGTAATTATTAGCAAAGCACGGATAATGTATTTGATGGTTATTTTGGAAATATATTTTTGCTGGATGTTTTCCAGTTGTTACAAGTAGTATTCTAACCTTTTTAACATGATGGATCTGAAATGCTTGTTTCGACTAGTACAAAACTCGTCCATTCAAGTTATAATAAACTTAAAGTGTTAATGTGAGAACTTAAAATAAAATCAGGTAAATCTTTTTCTAATTTGATTTCTTTGTCGCATGCAAACCAAATTAAAAACTTATTATTTTCCTGGTTCAGAGACTACAACTATTTTATACAACACTTGTTACCTAGTTCTGAGATAAAGGAATGATATATTTCTTGTATCAAACTCACTAACTACTGGCTTATTAAACTAATAGTTTCTAATACAATATTTCAGTAGCATAAAAAATTATAATTCAGTTACTTTATACCAGGAAGTATTTTATTTAATTCTTATTTATAAATATTCTATTAATAATAATTGATTTTAAAATAACAGTGTCTTAGATAGACTTGCCAGACATCACTTATTATACAGATTTCCTATATTGAAGACTTGCAAATTTTCTCTCATATTAATGTTGAACGGGAAGTTAAAAATCCCACATTTCATAATTTATTAAAGATTTTCAAATTTTAACCTTGCATGCCTAAAAGTTTCCATGAATTCTGAAACAAATTTGTAAGTAGAAGGATTCCATTGAGTTAATTATAATTAATCAATTGAGTTGGTGTTTACTTGATGAAAATCCATATTTATTAATTAAATAAAAATAAAACTTAGTTTTATTTGATTTTATCTTATATATAAAAATCAATGTTTATTTGTTTGTATGTTTGTTTGTTTGTTCGTATTCTATGTGCGGCCATACCGTTGATCCAATTTTGATAGGGTTTTCTGAAAAATGTTCAGAAGACTCCTGGAATGAACATAGGCTATAAGAGAGTTGTGATATTCAACCCCTTCACCCCTAAAATCACCCTTTGTAGTGAAAAACGTGAAATAAAGTCCCTATTTTGACGCTTAAATGGCTTACGCTGCCTAAACCATAACAAATACACCAAATTAATGTAAATAGAATTGAATATCTCAAAAAACTCTTCAAAAAAGTCCATGACAGCATATGTTTATCTCTTACGGATAACTCACAGTAACCATTTTTGTTTTTCATCGATGCCAAGAAGATCGGAATAAGTCGATTCCCGGACAAGAGTGCTCTGCCATACTGTTCATCCGATTGAGATGGGGCTTTTTGAAACATGTTCAGGAGATTCCGGGGATGAACATAGACTATAAGGGTGTTGTAATACTTAACCCCTTCACCCCTAAAAATCACCCTTTGTAGTGAAAAACGTGAAATAAAGTCCCTATTTTGACGCTTAAATGGCTTACGCTGCCTAAACCATAACAAATACACCAAATTAATGTACACAGAATTGAACATGTCAAAAAACTCTACAAAAAAGTCCACGACAGCATATGTTTGTCTTTCTACGGATAACTCACAATAACCATTTTTTTTAGTTATGTAGATATTAAATAACACTGAGGTTTTTTTAATATTGTTTATTTTTATTTCACTCACCTCATACCTCATAACTCCTAGCATACCCAGGGTTTCGTCACATCCTTTGTGACATTCTCAATGCTGTGTCACTGGGTATGCTAGGAGTTATGAAGTATGAGGTGAGTGAAATAAAAAATAAACAAAACCATTTTTGTCTTTCATTGATGCCAAGATATCGGGATAAGCAGATTCCCAAACAGTACACGGCTGGTGGTAAAAACGTGCATTTATTTATGAGTAGCAGCGCACGCCGGGTATTAACTAGTATTTATATAAGTATGAAAATCAAATAAAACTAAGTTTTATTTTTATTTAATTAATAATTATAATTAACTATTGTAGAATTATTTTGAATCTAGAATATAATACTGTTATTATTTAAATTTAAAAAAAGTAATGTTTTTTATGGATAATAATGGTGTTATTAGTTTACAGTAGGGTAAAGGTGTAATAGGCTATATAATTTAAATGACTATTCTTCTCTCCCTTTGGCACATAAGGTCAAATTCATGGTCATTGGTCAACTTAAAGATGGTCAGAATATATTATTTTGTAGGACTAATATTCTGGCCAAGTATTTCATTACGCATTTCATATTAACTCATAAATTTGGGATTTTTGGTGTGAAAAGAGATGTAACTCAATAGATGAGTTGAGTCTGCCATCATCTTATCTCATATTTTTCTCGTATCTTATAAGACATGTTTCAAAGTATCTTTGCTCCATCTTCAGTTGGTACAGACTCTGTACAGAGATGCTTACAAGAAACGACAAAATATGAGGTAAGATGATGGCAGACACAAATTACACTGGAGCAACAAAAAATAAACTTTTTTTTTTGTCTCAGAAAGAAAAATATGTGATTCTGATAGTATTTTTCTCCTGAATTCAAATATGATATCGATTTTTCTCCATCATGCAAGGTTTCCGAGAGACAGGAATTTATAATTTCAAACACTTTAATGTTGTCTACATTCGTAACTACACAATATTCACACATTCGGACTCACCTAGAAAGTAAGAAATGACGATTTTTTGCTATATTGTGCCTGTGGAGCATCCCTTTTCATGGTCCAACAATAATCGGCCAGCATATTATGATTCCATTTGCCTTGATATCTCTTTTCTACAGCTGAAATCTTCTGATGAAAGTGTTCCCCGTTTATTTTACAATGGAAAAATGGACGAAAAAACGTTTATTAAAAATAATTATTTAAATCCATTAATTGAAATTGAAATAAAAAAGAACTGTGAGTGATGGAGAAATTCCAAATACATATTTGAAAACACGATAAAAAACTGCATTAAGTACAACCATTGGTACTCATGAGACAAAAATCATGTTGACCAGTATAATGTATGAAATAGAACCTCGTAACATTACTTCCTATTGTATTTTCATAAGAATAACTCAGGTCTTCTAATACCCACCAGAAATTTATAGAAGTTTTTGTATATTTTCTCTGTTAAAATTATATTGCACATTACTCAAACTTTTACTATAGCTGCCTTTGAAGGACATTGAATATTATAAAACTAACTGCTTTGCTAGTGTGAAAAGACTACCTACTTCTACAGAGCAGTCTATGATATTTTCTATGGCACTCGGTGACAACTGGGCCTGGTATTACAGCTATTTATTCCCAATGAATGGGACTCACTGTAGTTGCATGCTATAGTCAGTCTTTCTCTTTCTGTGTGTCCTTTCTTCTTCCTCTTTCTCTGCCTTCAAGACTGCAGCATGTGACTGAAATTGTCCCCATTCTTTTTCTTTTTCGTCAGGCTCTACGACTTCCAGTGGAATGTCTTGGCCTTCTCAACCAGTTTACGCCACTTCTTCCTATCTTGTACAGTGGATTTCAAATCAAAAATCCCCATCTCTCTCAAATCCTCATATACGTCATCTTCCCATCGATCCTTGGGTCTTCCTCTTGGTCTTGTTCCTTGTGGCTTCCAATTCAAAATATCATTCGGCAATCTTCCCTTTGGCATTCTTAGTGTATGTCCAAACCATTGTAATCTTTTGGATTTGATGAAACTAACTAATTTTCTTTATTATTCTTGAGGTATAATTCGTCATTTCTTCTCAACCTCCAATTTCCACTTTCCTTTACTGGACCTAGCACTCTTCTAAATATTTTCCTCTCAAACTTAATAGTCTTAATTTATCTGCTTCTTTTATTACCCAGGTTTCAGCTCCATAACATATGATTGGTCTTATTATTGCTGTATATAATTTGAATTTAACATTTTTTGATATTAATTTGCTTTTGAATATATCAAAATTAGCAAAATATGCTTTATTCCCTTGCGATATTCTTGTTTTGATCTCTTCTTCAACAGTATTATTATCGTTTAGTATTGTGCCTAGGTACTTAAAGGATTGTCCCCATTCACCGAGAGCAATAAGTACTGATGTCAGGCATGTTTACAAATTAGCACTGTAGAGAATGACATAGGCTGCTCTGTATCTGAGAACATTTTATGGTAATTGTGTAGACAGGTATCACTTCTGAACTAGTTAATTTTTAAGTGAATTACTTCAAGATGGCTACCTCATTCACCTACTATTTATACATAAAATGTTCATATATACACACATAACCAACTCATTGGCACTATCGAACCTATAGGTTCATGGCTGGATGGACATAAGCTCTTCTTACATCCCTATCCTGAGCTATTGCATTCCAATCATCCACTGTATAATTGACATTCCTCAAATTGTGTTTAATGTTATTCTCACACGTCATTCTTGGTCTACCAACTGGAAGTTTTCTTTCTGATTTTCTTACAGGAAGCTTCCATGCTGCTCTTTCATTCCCCATTTGTGCCACATGTCTTGCCCATCACAGTCTATGAGACTTAATTGTTCTTATTATATCTCCATCCATCCATCCAATGGCTGATTGGGTTGGGTTTTCTGAACGTATTTGTTTTAATGGGGTAGGGATGTCAACCCCACGCCCAACCTCCAGCAATCCTGGGAGTCGATGATTTTCTGTTGGGGTTTTCTCCCTTAGCTGGTATGTCCCAATTTCTAAGCATCAGGAACTCACTTTTTTGTCCCTGCATTTCTTAGTATTAACCAGGAGCCACGATAAGGATGTGGTGCATTGGGCTGGGCAGGAATAAATGGCAGTGTGCACCTCTTATTATATCGGGCTTCCTATAAAGATCATCCATTCACCTGTCTATTCATCTCTCTTTGGTCCATACATTTATCAAGGACTTTATTCTCAAATACTCGTAATCTTCTTTCCTCCCTTAAAGTATGAATCCATGTTTCACATCCATATAATATAACTGGGGAATAACAGTTTTATATATTTTCAGTTTAAAGTTTTTAAAGAGGAGTTGGGAGTACATATACACACCACACACCCACACATAGGTATTTAATTCAAAAGCTAATTAAAAAGACTCACACTAATCTTATAGGTGTCCTTTTAGTTCAGCATATTTTATTAGTCAGGTTGAATTTCTGTCGGTTAGCGTTTAAGATGTCTTGTCCTTGAAAAATTGCAGTTTATTAAAACTTGAAAATCACTTATTACAATGAATGACATTTCTAAAATAACGTAAATAAATTTTATATTGCAGTTCACTGAACTGAACTAGTTCAAATGTGATACTTCTGTGTGCAATAACTCATTTTGTATATCCCTTCATGTTAATGTTCATCCTTCAACAAGTGGATCACTTGTACACTTGAGATGATAAACACATATAAAAATATTAGACTAACAACATTTATCTCATTTAGGAAATAAACCACTTCAAAATTTCACTCGTGGTCCCACATAACACTTTGTTTTAAGGCATTGTCTTTATATACTATATTTTTAAATATTTGTTAGTTTAGAAGTAAAGGTTAATGTTTCTTTTTTAAACAAGCTTTTCTGTTGCGCATATTTCACCATTTCTTTGTACAGTGGAACACCAATTATCCAAACAATTTGTGATTTTATTGAAGAGAAAAATATACACTCAGATTGGGGTTTGAACCCAGGACTTTTATCTTTCTATGCCAATGCTCTACCAACTGAGCTACCTGATTACTCAAATCTAAACACAAATTTTTCTCTTGGGGATTAGTAAAATTTTGGTTAAATTATTTTTAATCTGTTCATCTTACCTCAATATTAATGTTGATTTGTTCTTGAACATGTTTTGATTATATCATAATCATCATCAGCATCTTGCCCAGACTGGTTGGATTTATGTTGCACACTCTGGATGTCGATGTCAGCTCCATCCTGTTGTTGGCCAAAGAACCTCCAAACATGTTCACGCTCTGTCGGTATTTCAAAATTCATAACTCTGTTTTTGTTCTTCTGAATATAGATTTTATTCCAAATAGTCAGCTCTTTTGTATTTTCTAACTGTTTTAATAATTTAGTGCAGTTGCTGCTCATGTTTGGTCTGAAAAACATAATAAATTTGGACACTAAATTATTAAAACAGTTAGAAAATACAAAAGAGCTGACTATTTGAAGAAAAATCTATATTCAGAAGAACAAAAACAGAGTTATAAATTTTGAAATACCGACGGAGCGTGACCTTGTTTGGAGGTTCTTTGGCCAACCACAGGATGGAGCTGACATCGACATCCAGGGTGTGCAACATAAATCTAACCAGTCTGGGCAAGATGCTGACGATAATTATGAATAATCAAAACATGTTCAAGAACAAATCAACATTAATATTGAGGTAAGATGAACAGACTAAAATAATTTAATTAAAATAACCTCAAAATATCACTTCCTAAAATAAAATACTTAAATAAAATATTAAAATTTTGGTTGTTGGCCTCAGTAGTCTAGTGGTTATGTTCCTTACCTCTGGCCCGAAGGTCACGGATTCAAACTCGGTTGGGGTCGTTAGGATGGAGAAATCCAAGGGACAAGTCCTCCAGGAAAGACTTTAAGCAGTGGATCCCAGTCTGAATATTTTTGGGCTTGTAAAAGAATATCAAGCCTGAATTAGTGCCTCTGAGCAAAATTTAACCAACTTCCCCATCCAAGTAATACCTTAGTTGCCTAATAGATGTAAAACTGGAGATCTTGAGTCCAAATCCCAGCTCAGTCATAAATTGTTTTCTTAAGTTATGCTAACTATTGCCTGTAGATAGTTTGTCTGCATGTGTTAATTTCGATATTATTTTCAAGAGTTCAGATATTTGATACCAGAAATTGATATTCCACTGTAATAAACAACTATATAAATTAATTGAATAATAAATTTTCAACAGGCTATTGAAAATATTTGTTTACAATGTTTAAGAGAAGATGAACAATAGTTAATGGTACAAATTCAATTGAATTACTTGATAATAAACAGAGAATAGTTGTCAGGCATTAAAAAAGATAGAAAAAGGCAGGTAAAAGGGCACTTAAAATATTTATGTAGTAAAAAAGCAACCTTATTTACAACAAAATATCGCAAAAAAACTAAACTTGCCCTTTTAATGCTGTTTATTATATGTTACACATAACATAAGGCTTTCTTCAGATTACCAACATTGAATTGTATCACTTGTCAGATATTGTAAATTCAATTATGTTTTAAATTAGCATAACAAGGGAATTTTTTGAATATTTAGCGGCCAGTATAAATTTTAATAACATCCTGATGTTATATTTTCTTCATAAATTATAATCCACCACAAGAGATTTTTATAGTTCATATCACATGTACACCAAACCCAAAAATTGTCCTGGGCATATTTCATGGAAAGAAACTAATGTTAAAATAATTCTAACTACAATTCACCATGATCATTTGGTCTACTTGTGCCCTGAACCATCCATTTTTTTTTTGCACAGGAGTTGCATTGAGATAAACAATTACTTGCAATTCTTGTCTAAAAATAAAATAATTTTAAAAATACAGGAATAATAAAAATTAGACATCATTTTTAAAAATCTTCTCGAAGATGTATGATAAACCATGAATACTATGTCTGTGCACTTGAATATTTTCTGACAATCACCAATTAAAAAAATGGATATATCATAAATCTGGTCTCTAGTTACAGAATATTATAAAAATTAGTCTCTGTTTAAAAGAAGAGTGTATCCATCATCATCATCCTTGCAAGTATTAAGCCATGTGGCCTGTTACGGTCTTAAAGAGGAGTTTTCCATCCAGTGCTTTTTTGGACGTCCCAGCGATCTTTTGCCTTGGGGGCAGTAACGAAGCATGGCTTTTAGAATTCTATGAGATGGCATTCGTTGAAGATGGGCTTTCCAGTTGTTCTGGTAATTTTGTATGTGGTGAAGAATGGTTCTACATCCAACTCTTCAATAATTTCCTCATTTCTTTTATGGTCCCACTTTGTACAGCCTGCTGTACGGTGCATAAATCACATCTCATTTGCTGTTATTCGGCTTTCATCTCTTCTTTGTATTGTCCATGCTTCACTACCATATCTTAATACTGGTCTTGCAAGAACCTTATAAAGCCGTAATCTTGTGTTCTTCTGTACTAAAGATGGTTTCATTATACTGTTAATTATCCACTAAGGGTTGCAAGGGATAGTGACGTGCATTTCATCACCTCTCCTATCCAAATCTCATCCTCAATCTGCTCGTTTATTTTTATCATATGAGAAAGCATAATTACTAACCGACAACTTCTATATCCTACCCAAACTAGTAATCTGCTATTACAAATGAGGCTCTGAGGACCGAGTACTGGCTGTATACCACATCACCTAATGTAGAGGAAATGCTACATTTGTGGGAACCCCATAATAATACCCCTCTGGGCGAAAAAATTTGCATTTGTTTTCAAGAGTGGTATCCAAAAACTCCAATGTAAATGTTTACCACTAACAACACATGATTGTGAAACTTGGACCTTGAAGAAAACTGAGAAATGTGAATTGTTAAATTTAGAATGAAAAATATTGTGGAAAAAATTTAAATCAACTAT
>JASPKZ010005033.1:0-38205 GCA_030220185.1 Diploptera punctata
ATTAAAAAAAAATCTCAAAAATTATGACCTTATAAAATTTTAATATGCAAAATATTAAATGGATTTCTTCAATACCAAAACCTTTAAGCCCAGAAGGATGAAACTTAATATATGTTACTATTTGGCATGAATTGTCGCAAAATCAAGTGTAGCCTAAAAACGTAAACAAATAAAATTTCCCCATCACTCCCCTTACTTTACATGCTACAACGGGTAAATGCTTGGCAAAGAAATGCTTGCCGCTCTGGGCGTGTATATCCATTCTCAACTTCAAAACGCCTGCTGTTATATAATACGTAATGCATGCTTTAAAATAAGCAGGCATATACTGCCATCTCTTAGGAACCTAAAAATAAAACGTTTTCCATAGTTCCCGTGCACTTGAGCAAGGAGGGTTTTAAAGGCTGGAAAATATCACAGCCAAATGGAAAATGTTAAGAGCGGATAGCCTTTAACAATGCTAACTGCAAAGAACAAAAGTACGACGAAAATCAAAGACCAAGAGTCCGCAAAAGACGTGTTTTCGTAGAGCGTATCAATTACTTATTTCATCATACTCTGCTCTGTTCTAGGGTAGCATTGACCATGCTGTTAGTCGGCTGAAGAGCGAATTTGGAAGCCGAGCTTTGCGCGGATTTGGGTGTTCCGCACAAAGGTTGCCTTCGAACTCAGAAAGATGGCACAAACTTATAACAATAAAGAATTTTCTAGGGCCTATTTCTTTGATTGTTCAATCTCTGTTTCGGCTTCAATTTGGCCTCTTCAATTCGGAGTTTGCGTTTGACAGCATGGTCAGTGCTACCCTGGGACAGAGTAGAGTTTGGGGAGAAATAAGCAGTTTTAAACAACAACAAAGCCCATTTTTTCCCTTAACAGAGATTTTATGCGCTCTCCTCCCTACAGGGAAGAATTTGAACCATGTCTAATTTAGTTACACACTTGTCGTATAGAAGTTCCTTTGAGTGGTCCGTGGTCAGCGTTCCGCCTCATACTGACCATCTATCTAAGAAACCAATGGTAGTACTAGGACGGGAAGAATTCGGTAAATTTTGCTTAAAGGCCTTTTGATTTAGGCTTAAGGATCTCTTTACGAGCCTAAATATATATAGGCTATAGGCTATATAGTTCAATAAGTTATATATATATATATAGAATAGTATAATATAGAGCATGCATATAGGTTTACATTGGTGTAGTAACTCACTTCTGAGGTTGGGTGTGACGGATCTGCCCCTATCATTATCTTAAGGCGAATATGAATGATTGATTATGATGGCCATATGATGTTCGGGGACCGTTTGAGCCTCAACGTTTCGCTGGCATTGTCTTACAGGTGAGGAACAAAGGTCACCCATTCCTGTCCCGGACTGAGGGATCGAGGGTTGAAGTAGGTGGTAACTATCTAGTTGGTCTACATACTAACTTAGTGAATTCCTAATGAATTAATTAAGTGTTGAGGTTGTTTTTCATAAAAAGGATTTTTTAAAAAAGTGCCAGCGTTCCGCCTCATACTGACATCTAAGAATCCAAGGTAGTACTAGGACGGAAGAATCGGTAAATTTTGGTTAGAGGCCATTGGTTTTAGCCTTAAGGATCTTTTACGGGCCTATATATTTTGGTAGGTTATATAATCTATAAGTTATATATATATATATATATATATATATATATATATATATAGCATGCATATAGGCCTTACATTAATTTTTGGACATGTTCATTTTCGGTGTCCTACTGGATAGGGATCGGAGAAGATCTGACATTTTTTTTAAAATCCTTTTTTATGATAAAAACCTCAACACTTAATTAATTCATTCGGGGATTCACTAAAGTTAGCATGTAGACCAACTAGATAGTTACCGCCTTCTTCATCTTTCGATCCTCAGTCGGGACAGGAATGGGTGACTTTTTTCTCACCTGTTAAGACAAATGCCACGAAACGTGGAGGGTCCAAAGGGTCCTCCGAACATCACGTGGCCATCATAATCATCATTCATATTCGCCTTAGATTATGATCGGGGCAGTTCCGTAACCTCAACCTCAGAAGTGAGTTACACCAATTGCCAGGAGAACACACAACAATGTCGAAGTGGCAACGCGTGGGACATTGAATAAAATTATTATTATTGTTATTATTTATTATTATTATTATTATTTTATTATTATTATTTATTATTATTATTATTATTTATTATTATTATTATTATTATTATTATTATTAGGAACAATAAGGGATATTATGCAGGTTGGAAAACAATTAGGAAAAATAGAAGAAAAAACGTTTTGAAATAGTATGGACCCCTCATAAGTATGGAAGAAGAGAGAATACCAAAGAAGATCCTTAATTGGAAAGCTAATGAAGGAAGTTGAAGAGGCAGGCCTAGAGAACAATTAATAGATGGAGTGAAGAGAATGTATGGTAAAGCTTGAGATTTGAGGGGAAAAGATTGCTTTTAGACAGGAACCTCTGGCGACAAATCAGTTTGGGATTAATGAAGAAGACGCACTGCACTGTGAAATATTCCTAAATAAATTATTATTATTATTATTATTATTATTATTATTATTATTATTATTATTTTAGTCCACCACTGTGCGTCTCAAGTTAGTGTGCTGCCTTGTCACGCAGCGGGCCCGGGTTGCTCCCCGGTCGGACAGTTTTTCTGGGTGAGGTTTTTATCGGGGCTTTTACTCACCTGTAAGACAAATGTCAGGAAAACTTTAAGGCCCAAACGGTCCCCGAAAATCATCTATTGCCATTATAATCATCCTCATCATCAATATCCTTCACCGGTGTGGAAAGCGAACGGGAAGCTACCACAATCTACAATTCCCTAGTAAAAGCTGCAAAGCATAGGATAGGCAAATGCTATGATTGCAGTGAAAGGTCTGCCTCGGGCAGAATTTACTATGGTGGAGACAGGAACCCTCTGGAGACAAATCACTCTGGATTGAAGGAGAACCACTGCACTGTGAACTATTCCTAAATAAGAAAATCACACATTATTATTATTTTTTTCAAAGTGCCCCAGGTTTGTTTTTCGACATTCCTGGTTTCTCTCCTGGCATGGCGTAACTTGTAACCCACTTCTGAGGTTGGGGTCGCCTGGAAGGGTCGTGGTTTACGTTGCCCCGATGGTATGATGGTGATGATGATGATTAATGGTGCGCCAGGAAGTCACCTAAAACACTAAGCTTAACCTAAGATGAATATGAATGATGATGATTGCGATGGCCATATGCTTTCGGGGACCGTTGTGGGCCTTAAATTTTTCCTGACATTTGTCTTACAGGTTAAGGAAAACCTCGATAAAAACCTCACCCAGAAAAACTGTCCCGACCGGGGATCGAACCCCTGATCCGCTGGTGACAAGGCAGCACGCCTACACCGAGACCACAGCGGTGGACATTATTATTATTATTTTATTATTATTATATTATTATTATTATTATTATTATTATTATGATTATAAGTAATGAGTATTTTGGATTGATGTTTTTATTATGACGCAATTATTAGGAAAAATTCAAAGCTGCGACACTATTTGCCAACATAACGAGAACACATTTAACTCAATAAATTGTCATGAAAAATTAAATGATAAAAGTTTTTGTCAGCTTCATTTCTCGTACCAAACAGAGATTTTTTCTTGCTTGTCTCGTATAGACTAGTTAATTGATGTGAATTGTTGGCAGCCCTGGAGGTAAAAATTAACGTATGAGAAGAGAAGAGGGAGGGAGGGGGGTGTTATAAAACTATTTAATAGAATTTATAATACCAACAACAAGCCATTCACGTAGCGTTTGATAACGCAATTATTGTCGCTTAATGGACGGCGATTGTTTTCAGACTGTTGGTAACATCAAGACAAATGACGGTGTTTTGTGTGTGAAAAAACGACGCCAATTACCATGAGCTGTTTTGTTTGGATTTTTCTTGTGTCTTGGGGGCCGTGTTCTATAATTACACATGCTATTGGCAGCGTGCGTAAATTTTTCAATTATAATTATTTATAGTGTTCAACAGTAGAAAGATACATATTCGTTTTATGCGATTAAATAATGAATTTGTTGGAGCAGGAAGGGATATTAAAGTGTGGTGCGTTGCATTAATCATTTGATCCTTTCTCTCTGTGTAAATATCACATCAGTTTTGAACAATTGTAATATTATAGATAGTACCTTATCGATTGTCAAAAAAAAAATACAACAGTAAGAGGTAAGCTGAAGATTCTTTTTGTGAACTGGGCCTATACATGGCTGCGTTTACGATCCCCACAGTATTATAGGGCTTAATCAGATATCCATTAATATCATCATCATCATCATTCATCTCATGACGGGAGAAGACCAAGAGGAAGGCCAGCAAAGAGATGGTATAAAACTGTGATTGCACATCCAATACGTCTTCCTCCTGGGGAGTGATTTTTGGAATAAACAGGATGAAAATCCTACTAATTAAGTTTAAGAGAAGAAGGAAAATCTTCTCGTAGCACTACAACTTCAAAACTTGTATGTTTTGGCCTCCTCAGTAATTTCCTCCAGACTCTTCCACCTCCTGCCAATTTTAGGTTTGTCACCCTCATCTCACTCAGATCCTCCCAAAACATCGTCCTTGCCATCCCATCTTATGTCTACACCATAAGCTGTAGTTCCGGTAGGCTTCCATTTATATAGTTTTTTACACTAATCTCTCTTGATCCATTCTTAGTCATTAATTTGTTTTATATATTTATATTGGTTATAAACGGAAATGATAGGCTTAAAAGTATTTTAAATAGTTATTTTATTAATTATTTTTTTATTTAGTCCTATTGTCAATGCCACCTAAGGTTATGTTTTTTGCACACATTTCTCCCCTAGAATTGGAATCCATTCTTAAGTTTGGGAACACCTGGAAGGCGGAGTGACGTTACCCCGATGATACATGCGATAATAAACGATAATGAAGCACCAGGACAGAGTCCTTATCCCAAATTTAATCTAAATTCCAGACCATGGGCAACCACAGGAAATAATTCCCTTTAAGGAAAAATGCCTATAGTCTGACCCAGGAAACTCATGAACTGTAGTCAGAAACACTGACCCACTAGCCCCATGAGGCTGGTCCCGGGAAATATAGGTTTAAAAAAGTTATTTAAAAAAGATATTTTTACATGAATACGTCATTTAAATATACGTTCATAGTGCGAGACAATTCAGAAAACTGATTAACAAAATCGGCGGATACAGTTAAGTGTTGCAGCTACCATATCTATCATCTACATCCAAAATTTAATTACATCACTCGATAGATAAAGGATGAAAGAATGAAGGCGTCCGAGCGAATCAACGACGGCGCCAGTATATCTGCAGCTGGGGCGGCTGAGCCTACGCAAATGGATGTTGTAATGATTATGACATACATATAATACGCTTAAAGAAAGTATTACCCGTTACGTACACTATTTACGCAAAACACATGGCCACGTCACAGCCTCATCCGATTTTTTTTTTTTTGTCCAGTGCCACGAGGTTGTCCTTTATGATATTTCTGGGTTTCTCCCCTAGCATTGACGAAATTGTAATCCATTTCTGGGTTTGGGGCACCTGGAAGGGTGAGTTACGTTATCCCGATGATATGATGGGTGATAAATGATAATGAAGAGCCAAGAGAGTTCTTAACCTAAACTTAACCTAAATTCCAGACCATGGACAATCACAGGAATAATTCCCTTTGAACGATTTTAATTTGGCGCTACAAAAATATGTCAATAGAATGCAAAACCCGCATATAGAAAACGACAGTTCAACCAGTTATTGCATATGGACAGAAACAAAAACTAAGAAATGCAATAATCACATGTGAAATGAAGATCTTAAGAACTATTCAGGGGAAAAATTTTTTTGGTAAAATACACAACACAGAAATTAGGGACAAATGTCATATTCAAGACATAACCAAATTTATTATAGATAGACGAAAATATTGGAAGGGTCATATAGAAAGAAGGGAAGAAAATCGACTTGCAAAAAGAGCTAAAAAGAAGATAGAGCAATGGACGGGAGAAGAACAAGAGGAAGGACCAGCCAAGAGATGGATAGACAGCGAATGCACATCCAATACGTCTTCCTCCGAGGAGTGAATTTTGAAATAAACAGGATGAAAATCCTTACAAATTATGTTTAAGAAGAAGAAGGAAACATTCCTATAGTCTAACCGAGAATCGAACCCGGGACCTCATGAACTGTAGTCAGATACCCTGACCACTACGCTATGAGGCCGTTTATTGTTTAATCGAAATCCAAAGTTCGTATATAGCAATTAATTAAAAACGTCGTGATGAGTAAATTATTAGAAAATCAACTTTGTCTTTAGGGTTGTCATGAAAGCTATCTAAGGAAGGGGCCGGTGGTATAAACTAATTTCATATCTAATACCTGCTCAAATTCTTTTCAAAGAGGGACATATGGGATTGTTTCGAAATTTACTTTATTAACACAGTAAAATTTGTCTAATCCGGAACGTGAATAATGCGAAAATCTGTCCAATGTGAACAAATGTATTGGTCCCGGAGAAATAATAGTAATTTTACGGGTATTTATTTTGTAGACTGCGATGGGCAGGACATGTGGCACGAATGGGGAATGAAAGACGTGCATGGAAGATTCTTGTAGGAAAACCAGAGGGAAAACACCCAGATGGTAGACCAAGAATGAGGTGGGAGAATAACATTAACTATGATTTGAGGGAAGTAGATTATACAGGGGATTGGAAAACAACGGCCCAGGATAGGGATATATGGAGAGCTTATGTCCGCGCGGCCATGAACCTATGGGTTCGATAGTGCCGGTGAGTTAGTTTATTTTGTATAAATCGAAATCTGTCCAACGCGGAAAACGGAAGGATATTTCTACACAATTCAGGAAAATAAGTTTATAAGCGGAAAGACAGAGAGCAATTAATTAAACTCCAATTCATTGAATTCCCGTTAGGCGAAATAACAATAAGGGATGATTCTTGCCGCCGGGTGAAGTAGATTTGCTATCTGTATCATACATTTTGGGAGTGTTTTACAAGTGCATGATCGAAAAATCTCCAAATTTCCGGATCGATGCTCCAAAGTCAAGCTCTAAATTAGGGAATAACGATTTCAAGGCAACTTTACGTTGGTTGTGGACAGTTTTAAAAGACGACACAATGTAGTGTGGAATGAAATTTGGGGGAATCAAAGGATGTGGACGAAAGTACAGTTAGTGAGTGAAACCGAAACTGCATACTTTAATTTCAGGATACGCGCTTAAGAGACATATTTATCGCTGACAAAACGGACTGTTTTTCCGCGCGTTACCGTCGAAGTCGCTCGTACATACTATACTTTACTTTCCAACGGCAGCGAAACTACAATCAATGCAAGGTACGTAAAAAGACGGTACAGTATAATCTAAGATTGGTTAATTTTTTATATTGCGGAATTTTTGTCTAATGTGGAAGAAAATTGGTCCCAAGCAATTCCGCTTTGATCAAGTTTTACTCTATTTGGGTTTATTTGATAAATAACGGGTGAATCATAAATATGGCTATACGTTTGATCGCGTTGTGTGATGAAAATATTACCATTACAGGAAATATGAAATTACCGTTGGAAAGGCAATTATTCAAATTACAACAATGGAATAAAACAAAACAGTGTAGAACTTATGTCATTAGTCAAAATGGCGTTGAATATTCAACAGCAAATTACAATTGCTGCATGGGCAATAACGTATGCTAATGATCATGAGGCCGCAAGACGTGAGTTTAACACAGCCTTGCAGCCGTCGACTGTGGGGAAGTGGAGAAAACGACTGCTGTAAACGGGAAGGATGCAGAAAATCAAACCTCCTGGAAGGCCTCGCATTAGCACGGATGCAGAAACAACGAAGAGAATTTTGGAGGCGTTCGACGCTAGTCCACAAAAATCAACCCTCCAAGCTGCACGTGAGCAGTGATTTGTTTTGTTTTGTGCTATTGTTGTAACTTGAAGGATTCCCTTTCCAATGATAACAACATATTTCCTTAATAATAATATTTCGTCACAAAATGCGATCAAACGTATAGCCTTATTTCTGAATCACTCTGTACAATACATGTGAATGTTTGCTTGGGTTTTATTCTCTCTCACGTAATTGTTTGTATCAAGCGCTATTAGAGATGGGTCAGATTCCATGCCTCAGGCTGTAAGTATCTGCAACCAAATTTAGCGCCGGTAACGTATACTTCCGCATGTGGGAAGTATAACAGAGTCGAGCTGGTGTTTTGGGGCACTCTGTAGCGAGTGGTCGTGTATTCCGTCAATAAAGAGCTCTCTCCTTGCTACTTATTTTCTTTTTACTGGCGTGTCCAGAAAGTTGTGCGGGCGGACTATCCATCAGGGGATGGCGGCGGGGCACGGGGGTGGAGTGCAATATAACCTGCAAGCTGGCTCCACACATTCCCACAGTTGCGGTCGTAATTGTGCCAAACTTTCCACACACTTTCTCATACAGGGCACGCCTGCACTGTCAACACTACTTCGGTATTATAATAATAATAATAATTATAATAATAATAATAATATAATAATAATAATAATAATAATAATAATATAATAATAATACTCTTTTTGCAGACGATTTAGCTCTTCTGGCAGTTTCCGAAAATGATTTGCACGATCAATTTATAATTTACAAAAAATAGACGCCAAATTTAATATGAAAATATCAATTAACAAAACTAAAATTATGGCATTTCATGGGAAGGACCCCATACAAAGTAAAATCTGTCTCCAGAATAAAATTTTAGAAAGATCTAATGAATTTAAATATCTTGGATATTATCTCTCTATCTAGGATGAAAAGGATATCCCTAAAAAATTACTAGTTATAATAAAAGTTTGGGAATTATTAATCAAGTTATGAAACCATCCCTGATACAAAAAAAAAAAACACACCAGATTACGTTTATATAACACTTTGGCTAGACCAGTGTTGACCTATGGTAGTGAAGCAAGGACACTAAAAAGACAACATGAAAGCAGAATAACGGCTTGTGAAATGAGATTCAAGCGCAGAACAGCGGGTTACACCAGATGGGAACGGAAAGGAACACCGATATCTTAAAAGAATTGAAGACTACGACCAATTTTGGAATATTAAACAGTACCAACTAAATTGGAAACACCATCTTGAAAGAATGAGTTCAAATCGGATCCCCAAAGCTGTTTATAATTATATACCAAGAGGACGAAGATCACTGGGCCGTCCTATGAAATGCTGGGGGGAAAAATTTTCTATAGGATCGTAAGAGGCCTTGGCCTAATACTTGGAAGGAAGAAGAGAAGAAGAAGATAATAATAATACTAATAATAATAATAAAATGATAATAATGCTGTATAAACTAAACGAAGTATCAAAAAATATAATATGGAAATATCATCAGAAAAATAAAAACAATGACTTTCAAGGCACTGAACCATTTCGGACGAAATAATATTAGAAATAAACGAATAGAACAAGGTACAAAATATAACTTCCTAGGTTGCGAAATATCATACACAGCGGAAACAGAAATAAATAACAAACTAAGTAAGTTTAATTATAGCCTATAACAGGAACACTAACAAAAACTTCGTAAAATAAATAAAGCTAGAAAAGACTCTATAATGAAATTATACAAGACAATGGTAATTCCTATTAGGCCTATTACTTACGGATTCGAAACATGGACAGTGACAACACAACATTCTGCCAGAATCCAAGCTCCTGAAATGAAATTTCTCAGACCAATAGCAGGAATCAAAGAACATACAAGGAACAACACACACAGAATAAGACAGCAACTAAACGTAGAGGAATTAAAACACAACAATAGTGAAATACAGAACAAATTGGAAAGAACACGTAGCAAGGATGACTGAGAACAGAATACCAAAATCAGCATACAGCTATTCACCAGGAGGAAGAAGAAGTTTGGGGAAGACCAAAGAAAATATGGAAAGTGCAGCAATTTGGAGTCAGAACAGGCTAGCAAAAGCCTAAACCACGAATAATAATAATAATAATAATAATATAATATAATAAAATAATAATAATAATAATAACAATTAGAAGTGAAGAATTTGAATATTAGGATTATCGAATATAACTAGAGCAATAACAGTCAGTGTTAAATTGTGTCCTATGGAAACAGAATATAACAAGTAAAAATAAAGTTGAAAATACGAGGCGGACGGAAATTAACGCACAATAATTTTTTTTTTGCCTTGGTATTGCAGCTAGAATGTTTGAAATTTCACAGAGATATAGTTTGAAGTTTTCAATACAGTGGTATTTTTTTCTCAGGGCACCTCTTGCGAGAGAAGCTTTGAACTATGCAAACAAAGATGCCGGCGCATGCTACAGGTCGTCTACCTGTGAGGAACAGAGAAGTGTTGTTCGATTTTTGTGGGCCAAAGGGCATAAACCCAGTGAAATTCACAGGGACATGCGTGGCGTGTATGGGGATGATTGTATGGACCGTAGCAATGTCTTCCGTAAAGTTAGTGCTCGCTGGGTGCCTAAGAACCTGCCAGACGACCACAAGGGCCAGCGAATGATGGGGAAAACTTGGACCACTTAACGCGGTACACCGCACAGGGACACTGACTTTCTGGAAGGAATCGTACAGGTGATGAGTCGTGGGCGTACCACTACCCGCCCGAACAAAAGCAGGCATCATCAGCAGTGCGCAGATGGCCTACCTCCAACCAACGGACTTCTACGAACAGGGCATATTGAAACTGGTAACACGATGGGAAAAATGTGTTGAGAAGTTGGTGACTATGTCGAAAAGTAGGTAAAAGATGTAAGTTCATTTGTGATTTTTCCCTTTTTTTACTATAAACTTTTAAAAAAAAATTATTGTGCGTTACTTTCCGATGTCCGATCCGTCCCTCACAGGTGGACTGTTGTAGCATTGCCGCGCCATCTTTGTTGCATAGTCAATGGTTCTCTCGCAAGAGGTGCACCTGAGAAAAAAATACCATCTGTAGTGAATAACTCTCAAACTATATCTCTGTGAAAATTTAACTTTCTAGCTGCAATACCAAGGCAGAAAAAATTAGAAAAAAAATTGTGCGTTAATTTTCGATCCGCTCGTATATAATTCAATAGTGAGTGTCATAAACCGCAGCTCAAAAATGAAAAATTCAACAAAAAAATTAGAACAAAAAATATGTGTCAATGAAAATTCATTTCTTGGGAAGAGCAGCAAGATGTTCATCAAAATTGGGGGGGGGGGGGGGGGAGAATCATAAGGGAAAAACCTTTTAAAGTTCACAATAGTAGATTATGTAATGAATATAATCAATTAAATTGGTACGTTCATGTACGACGAATGCAAAACAAAATATTATCTAGAAAAACAGTCATTAGAATGGTGTGCACCTGCGGAAAAGAAAAGAAAGGAAGACCTCGAAAACTCATGGATGCAAGACAATAAGAACTGGAATGAGGAACACAGAGTGGGGGAAAATTGCACCCTCACGACTCATCTATGAACTCAACTACATAGAAGATCTATCTACGGGATAGAACCTGAGTATGGGAGAAACTATCGACCAGCGATTTGGAGAGGAGAGGTTAGAAAAAGTAAAACCAGATTTCATCAAAAAGGCATTAGGTGCAAGCAAATACACACCCAAATAGAATGGCCTATATGCCTAGCCAGAGAAACCTTCTTCCTAGAGGACCTGAGACAAAGGATACTACTGCCAGCAAGCGGGAGCCATATTAAGAAAAGTCATCGAAAAAAAGATAAGAGCAGAGAGAAAAAGAGATCGACGAAGATTTCTACGCCTCAGATGCCATTGGTAAATAGAGAGTGGACTGGAAGTAGAACCAACCACAAAGGCACTGAATCATAGGCATAGTAACACACGGATATCATCACAAAATGTGTCAAAAATACAAAATTCCACCAACCGAGTGATTCGTGTGAATGCAAGATATGCGACCGAAAGTGTGAGCGATACCATTACAAACAATGCAGGACTTATGGACAGGATCACTGAACGAACTCATAAAAGACAAATCATAACACTTATAACTTAATGCTCTTTCGAGTGCCTCTTACCAACTTTTATTACTATTATAGGAAGATCTACGACTGAGAATGCCACTAGCCCTGCTCAAGAACTTTTAAACAACAGGAGAGAAAACACAGAGAATGACAGGTGCTGATTTCTACACCTCAGAATCTATGATGGACAGATGTAACACATGGCTTTCATCATAAGGGTGTGCAGAATCAAGAAATATCACGAACCTAGTGAGAAGTGCGTGTGGCGGACAGTGCGACCGATATCATATACCGAAATGCCCAAGAATCACGAAATCGCTGAATGACTACAGCAAAGACTAAATAGCTGGTTTTCTCAACCTGGAGCCGCTACTTATTGTAGCTACCCAAATGCCTCACGATGCTGGGTGGGCACCGGTCCCATACATGGTCGAAATACCATGAGAATATTTCTTCCCCGTGGAGACTCGAACCAGCGCAAGTCCTGAAGCTCTGCGCCAAGGCTTCCTGCCTTAACCACTCGGCTACGGCGCGGGACTATTTTAAAATAACTATATTTAAATAATGATTTGTGAGTAAACAGCATAATTTTATTCGTTAAATAGTCCTAACAAATTCCACCCTTGATTTCCAAATCATCTTGATAAATTGGAAATCACTCGTGGCATTACTTATGTCTATTATTTTTACAGAAATTGTGCAAACGTTTTCTGGCAGGAATTACAACTTCGAAATATATTTTTTTTTGGCCAGTGTGTTATACATTTTTAAGTTTTGTATTCTATTAGGCAGAACACGAGCCGGGACATAATAAACACGATATAGTACACCCTCTTCAGGTAGCTGTGATAATTAACAAGGGGTAATTATGCAAATCAACATTCACACCCTCACTTACGTCACATGCAATAGATATTTAATTCTCACCCCCATCTATCTTAAGTGAACCCTCTCCTTAATGCCACTCTTATCCTCTACGCATTATTAGAATTCACGCGACATAGGAATTGCCTTTTCTATGACTCTTCTTCTCACCATCTTCTATATTTTTCATTCTATTTTCCAGTTTAACTTAACTTTTTTTTTAAAAGCATACTTCAAGATAATGTATACATATGTTCTGCCAAAGAGCAGGTCTTTCACTGCAAACTGTGTATTCTCCACTCTTTCCCTAACTCAGCCTTCCGTTTTGTATCCGCACACAAACCATTCATTTTAATATTGTCTATCATCTGTTGTCTTTTTTCTGCCTCTAACTTTCTTTCCATTGACCATTCCTTCTACGGCATCATTAGCAGGTAATTTCTTCATAGTCAGTGGCCAATCCAATTTCTCTTCTTCTTCTTTACGAGTTCTTTCTTCACTCATCCTGTCTAGCACATCTTTATTTTTTATTTTGTCCGTCCATTTAATACGCTCCATTCTTCTGCATATCCACATCTCCAAATCTTGTAGTAACTTTTCCTCATTCCGTCGTAATGTCCAAGACTCTGCATCATATAATGCTACACTCCACACAAAACACTTCACTAGCCTCGTCCGTAATTATTTTTGGCAAAAATACGCAAAAATGTTTATATTCTTGTTAAAAGATTATTTTGCCATTGATATCCTCTGCTTTACTTCTTGTTACTACTGATGGTACATCCCAAGTATTTGAAGCTCTCCACTTGCTCAATGACCTCATCTTTAATTCTCGTGTCTATATCCCTTGATTTCCTTCCTATAATCATGGCCTTCATCTTATTTATATTTCAACAGTAATAAAATTCATATCAAATTCCTTCGAGGTCATAAGTCATAAGATAAAAACTTATAATATGTTCTTTTTTGGCAGGTACCATCGTCCTCAACTGTGTTAAAATATGATATTTAAAATGTTATCTGGAGGCCTTTCGGAAGTAAACTTCCATCGTCAGCAGGATGAGTGTCTGCTGCTAGTTGCTTTTGTTTTAAGACATTGCAGACATGAGGTGTCTCTAGTAGTAACTGACTTGTTTTTTGACGATCTCGTATAACGGGTTGTACGACTCATTAAGAAGTAAGGTGTTGTTTATTTCTTTTATACATAATATTAAGATCTTCAGATATATGTTTCTTGTTTATATTTGTGATCATCCCATAATCCTCCCAATCTGTCATTTAGTTCCATACATTGCATCTTTTGCTAGCAAAGCTAATATCACGAGCAAATCAATGAAATTAAATAATATATGGTCGCACCTAGAAATTGATTTTTTTTATATTCAATGCCAACCAGTTGTCAATTCGACATTACGGCATTCTCTCCTGGCACAGCGATATTATAATCCACTTCTGAGATTGGGACGAATGGAAAGCGCATCTTGTTCCGTCAATTCCGTTCTATTCATACTCCTTCTGATCCCATCCATCCATTATTCTTTGTGGCTTTCCTCTCTCCTTTCTGGTGGGTTGGGAATTCAGCTTTCCATGCCAAAAATAATTTCGCAGTTGTATTTTCGTCCCATTCTTTTAACATGTCCAGACAATTTCAATTTTCGTTCTTCAAATTACTTCACGCATATGTTTTATCCAATTTCACCATCTCTTTAATTCTTTGTTTTCTAATTTTATCCATTTTTTATTTTGCCTCCGCTCTGGGCCAATAGAAACTTATATTCTGCAGCCCTTTGTAATGTCCAAGTTTTCATATAACATTGCACTTTGAATAATAAGTTATAAATTATTCTTTTTGTGTTAACTAACTCTAACTAACTAACTCACTGGCACTATCGAACCCGTAGGTTCATGGCCGCGCGGACATAAGCTCTCCATACATCCATAATCCGAGCCAAGTTTTCCAATCATCCCCTGTATAATCAACTTCCCTCGAAACATAGTTAATGTTATTCTCCCACCTCATTCGTGGTCTATCAACTGGCGTTTTCCCTCTGGTTTTCCTACAAGAAGCTTCCATGCACGTATTTCATTTCCCATTCGTGCCACATGTCCTGCCATCGCAGTCTACGAGACTTAACTGTTCTTATTATATCTGGCTTCCTATAAATACCATGTAATTCATTGTTATGCAGTCTTCTCCATTCACCTGTCTGTTCATCTCTCTTTGGTCCAAATATTTTCCTAAGAACTTTATTCTCAAATACTTGTAATCTCCTTTCCTCCCTAAAAGTAAGAGTCCATGTTTCGCACCCATACAATATATCTGGTAGAATAATAGTTTTATATATTTTCAGTTTAACGTTTTTTGAAAGGAGTTGGGACATCAAGAGTCTCTGCAATGCATAATAGCACGCATTTACAGAATTGAGCCTATGTTTAATTTGTTTGTGCATCTCATTCCTATTTGTGATTATTGTTCCTAGGTATTTGAATTCAGCCACTTATTCAAAATTTCCCTCATTTTTCATTAGCTGTCCATTTCAATTATATAATGTATTTCTATGTGTGACCACATATATAGGCCTAGTTTAATTGATATTTACTTCCAGACCCAATTTCTTAGTGTTACTCAATAGTTTGTGCGTGTTGGCCTTTAATATCTTTTCGAGAATAAGGTACTAATTTTTATGTTTTAAAAGTTTTGTATACATAGGCCTAATGTCCTCAACGGAGATTCACATTGTTATTATAAAAATCTTGATACTTAAAATAAAAAATATCTCAATGCTTTGTAATAGATTAAAATTTGAAAATCCATGTAATTCCTCCCTTTAGTTCTTCTTCTTCTTCAGCTTTCCCCACTTATAGATTTGCCGTCTTCAATTTCCATTTATCTCTATCATTGCAATCTCCCTCTTCTAAATTCCTATCATCCATTATGTTCTGACGTAGGTTTTCAATTTCCATCTTGGTCTGCCACGTTTATTTCTTCCAGGGGGTAACCATTGATATATATTTTTTGGCCATCTTTCATTTTCCATTCTTTGTACATGGCCATGCCATTTAAGCGTTTGATTTTAATCCTCATAACAACAGATGTGTGGCATTCATTTATATCCAAAGCAATTCATTTCTTATTTTATCTTGTCTTGTTTTTTGGACGCTTCTTCTAAAATAATTAAATCCAACTGTTCTAATTTTATTATGTGTACTTCCGTCAAAAACCAAGTTTCACTTCCATATGACAAAATATTCTGTATTATGCTCTTATCAATTTTCATTTTAGTTTCCTTTGTAATATTTTTGTTCCAAATTACTCCATGTACTGTCATAGTTGCATTTTTTGTCATTGCAATTTTAGCCTGTACATCTCTCTCACAGGTACCTAAACTTGTAATTATTGATCCAAGATATTTTAAAAAAATTCACATTTTTTTTTTATTTTCCCTGTTTCAAGTATGAGGTCATCCACATCCTTTCCCAACACATATAGGCCTATTCTGTTTTCTGTAAATTTATATTCAGTCCCCATTTTTTATATCTCCCTTTAGTTACAAACAAAAATATTTTATATCAACAATGTTCTTCATTTTTTGATCTGAATGTTAAATTGTATGATTACATAACGTAAGCCCTATGTTTTTTTTAAATAATCAAATTACACGATGTTCTCAAGTTACCAGCAATGAGAAACAGTTGAATGAGCAGGTTTCCATGGCCTCCTATACTAACATTGTTTAACGGCCTGCTATATCATTGTGTGCGCGGAGCCATTTTATCTGATGTTATCAGGTGTTTATATCGGCAGACATTTTCTTCTCTGCTCCATTTCATTTCCGGTAAAGACGTTTGCTAAGCCGTTACAATGCTATCTCGCGCTGCTGCCGCCATTTATTTTCACTACATGGCCTCGTTCTACCGAACCCAACCTCTCTTGTATCTCTGCATGCTTAGTTCATGGCCCGGGATAGCTATATTAACGTTATATTGTCTAAATCCAACTACAGCACAAAGAAAATCATTCATAGCATAGAAAAAAGGATAGGCGTACATTAAAAATAAACAAAAAGAAAAGTCAAATTCTATGCAAATTAATTTAGAAAGAGTTAACATAATGGAAATAGATAATTAAAGACAAATGAGGGGAAATTTTGAAGACTTCAAATTTTTAGGAACAATAATCACAAATAGGAATGAGACGCACAAAGAAATTAAACATAGGCTCAATTCTGAAAATGGGACTCTTCTCGTCCCAACTCCTTTCAACAAACGTTGAACTGAAAATATATAAATCTGTTATTCTCCCAGTTATATTATATGGATGTGAAACGTGAAATCTTACTTTAAGGGAGGAAAGTAGATTACGAGTATTTGAGAATAAAGTTCTTAGTAAACTTTTTGGACCAAAAAGAGATGAACGGACAGGTAAATGGAGAAAATTACATATGATAATAGCGAGGTACGTGGTATGTTTAGGAAACCAGATAGACTATAATAAGAACAGTTAAGTCTCTTATACTGCGATAGGCAGGACATGTGGCACAAATGGGTAATGAAAGAGGTGCACGGAAGCTTCTTGTAGGAAAACCAGAAGTAAAACGCCCAGTTGGATGCAAGCATGACCAAGCATGAGGTGGGAGAGTAACATTAACTATGATTTGAGGAAAGTAGATTATACGGGGAATGATTGAAAAGCATTGGCTCAGGGCAGGGATGTATGCAGAGCTTATGTCCACGCGGCTATGAACCTACGGGTTCGATAAAGGCAGTGAGTTAGTTAGTTAGCTAGTTGTAAACTTTGTTAAATCATATTGTCTTAATTGTGTCTTAAAAGATGTTCCAATTTAGCATCCATATCTCTAGACTGTATTTAATTATGAGAGAGATTCGAATCGAGATAATTGAAGCTAGTAGAGTCTACCTGTTGTACACCACTATTGTATCAGAAGTAATGCCACGAGTGATCCAATTTATCTAGAGGATTTGGAAATCAAGAGTGGCATTTGTTAGGACTATTTAATGAATAAAATTAAGCTGTTTACTCACAAATCACTATAAATATGGTTACCGGTATTTTAAAATATTTATATAAATATAAACGGCGATGTTTGAAAAGAAATTTGTGCTTAGTCTATATTTATTCACTGGACTTGATCATATTATTTATTAATCAATTGAGTTGGTGTTTACTTGATGAAAATCCATATTTATTAATTAAATAAACTAAAACGTAGGCCTAGTTTTATTTGATTTTCATATTTATTATATAATTCAGTGACAGCTGTTTCGGTACACTGTACCTTCTTCAGACATGTTAAGAAATTATGAATTGTGTTCCAACTGATCTAAGCAACAATACAACAATATTTATTTAAATTTAAATTCATAATTTGTTAACATGTCTGAAATTTAAATAAATATTGTTGTATTGTTGCTTAGATCAGTTCGAACACAATTAATAATTTGTTAAAATGTCTGAAGAAGGTACAGTGAATTTAAATAAATATTGTTGTATTGTTGCTTAGATCAGTTGGAACACAATTCATAATTTGTTAACATGTCTGAAGAAGGTACAGTGTACCGAAACAGCTGTCACTGAATTATATAATAAATATGAAAATCAAATAAAACTACGTTTTATTTTTATTTAATTAATATTATTTATTGCCAAATAGGGTCGCAATCAGCGATAACCCATTAAGATCGCAATATTGTAAAAATTCACCCTAGTGGAGAAAAAATGAAACACGTGAAACTGTATATTATAGCCAACATTATAGGTTATTAATAAACTTTTTTTTAGGAAACGATTTAGTAAAATAATTATTTAAAAACACAATTATTGATCACACAATTATGAAATGTGTAGGTCGAAGGATCTGTTCATTATTTGCTATATCTAATGTATCTGTTTGAGAGTCAGTCACTGCAAAATAATACTCTGACCTGTTCAGAATATTAAAAAGGAGGAAATTTCTTTATTTTTGTAAACAGAATTCGATAAATAGCGAGGTGAAACACGACTGTAATTGGATGTAAAACAAAATTCATTGAAACGTGACTGGTCATTGACTCCCATTTGAGGCACGAGTTAAATAGTCAAATGTAATGAGAGGCTGAGAAGAACAGAAATAATAAATCTTCTGAGAGTCAAATCACAAAATAAAGTGATTTGCATTTATTTTAAAGAACCTAAGCTATTAAATATCACAGCTAAAAAACCTAACACACATGCAACTCCACTGAAGTTCGTAAATTTTGCATGATGAAAATTGGCTAAAGAAGATAAATCCAAAGCAAGAGACATTTTCCACGACGAAGGAGTTAATTCTCTGTATTGTTGGCACAAAAGACAAGAATTGGTTGTACGTGACTGTCCCCTGGCATACACGCAACTCGCCTTACACTGCAGTAATAATACAAGCATAAGAAAAGCCCCCTGATGTGGACAGATACTAAGTTATGAGTGATGACCGATCCAAGGGGCCGTTCCTGTTACACGACACGTGTTTCTTATCTCCTCCCTTATGAACACTACATTCATCCCACTTCCTTAAAACCATTTTAGCTTAACTTCAACAGCGCAGGTTGGTACTATTTACAATATTAACTAAGTTATTGGACAGCAATACTTCGCCCACCCACCGTTGGAGCATCGATCCCCTCTACTTCCAGCATCGAAGCTATATCGTCTATAGATGCTGCCGGAGAGATTTCTCAGGTCGGATCGAGGGAGAGTGGCGTGTTGGGATGTTTTAGGACGGATCGAGAGTGAATCAAAAACACGCAATTTTTTGGGCACAGTAAGGAAATTGAGATATAACAAAATTGTAGATTAAGGATATATGTATTAACAATAAGAAGAACGTCAACATGGTATTTGTTTTCGATCTTTAATTATGTTATATAATAAGTAGGTCTGATAAGTTGAATAGTCTGATAGTGCATTTGATGTCTACAGGGACGGGGGGAGGGGGGTATGAGCGTGCGGTGTGTATATGTGTGGGGGTGTGTGGGTGTATGTGTGTGTTTTTTTCTAATTTGTTTTCTAGCATTTTTTTTAATATTAATGTACGGAATGTGGATGAATGTAGATATGTATTATTGTGATGTAGTGTAGACATAGATTTTACTTATATGTAGCCTGTTATTGTTTTTTGATACAGGTGTATTTTTAGGTATTTGTTTATATTATGATTAGTTTTATTTTTTTTGTCCCGCGCCGTAGCCGAGCGGTTAAGGTAGGAAGCGTTGGCGCAGAGCTACGGGACTTGCGCTGGTTCGAGTCTCCATGGGGGAAGAAATTTTCTCATGGTATTTCGGCCAGTATGGGACCGGTGCCCACCCAGCATCGTGAGGCAATTGGGTAGCTACAATAAGTAGCGGCTCATGGTTGAGGAACCAGCTATAACGGCTGGGGGACTCGACATGCTAACCACATGTCACCCCTACACTGGCTGTTGATCATCTACCTCTGTGATTGACACATGTGGATGTGAAGGGCCAGCAGCCGGCTTGTAAAAGGGCAACCGCTGAAAAATGGAAAGACCCTCAATCGGAGTTTTAATTTGTATTCATGGAAAAATAATGCACGTACGGCCAAGCAGGCCCGTGCGCTATGTAAATGCATATGTTTTGCCTTTCTTCTGAAAAAAGGGCAATAAATTCCATTTATCTATCTACATCGTCTATAAATAAGTTAAATACAATGGTGACAAATACGCATCCCTGTTTTACACCCTTAACTGCCTTTATATTTTCTGAAACTTGGTTTCCCCATATTTAACACAGAACTCCACTCTTTTATAAATTCCCATTAGCGCCCTAATCATAGTTCCCGATACCCCTAGTTGCCATAATTTCTGCCATAGGGCATTGCGTTCAACAGAGTCAAATGCTTTTTTCAGATCTATAAAAGTACAGTGTAACCTGCCTGGTTTGACACTCAAACATCTGTTAATTGCTGTTCTCAGGACAAATAGATTGTCCGCCGTCCTGAAGCCTTCCCTGAACCCGGCTTGGTATTGTGAAATTTTATTATTTTCATTTAACCAATTTTTTTAGACTGTTATATAGCACTGTGCAATAAATTTTTCCAAACACCGGCAGAAGAGAGACACCGCGGTAATTGTCCGGATTGTTAACTCCACCCTTACCCTTGTAAATAGGATCTTTGTTTTCGATCTTTAATCATGTTATATAATAAGTGTCTGATAAGTTGAATAGTCTGATAGTGCACTTAATGTCTGCAGTGACGGGGGGAGGGGGGTATGAGCGTGCGGTGTGTATAATGTGTGGGAGTGTGTGGGTGTATGTGTGTGTGCTTTTTTTTTCTAATTTGTTTTCTAGCATTTTTTTTTAATATTAATGTACGGAATGTGGATGAATGTAGATATGTATTATTTTGATTTAGTGCAGACATAGATTTTACTTATATGTAGCCAGTTATTGTTTTTTGATACAGGTGTATTTGTAGGTATTTGTTTATATTATTAGTTTTATTTTTTTTTATTCATGGAAAAATAATGCACGTACGGCCAAGCAGGCCCGTGCGCAATGTAAATGCATATGTATTTTCTTTATTCTGAAAAAAAGGCAATAAATTCCATATTCTATTCTATAGGATGCAGTATTGAGGTGGACCATTCATCTGGAATTCTTCCTTTTTTAAAAATTTTGTTAAAAATACCTACTATGTACCCTGTCCATTCATCTGGAATTCTTCCTTTTTTAAAAATTTTGTTAAAAATACCTACTATGTACCCTGTCCGTTTATCAATTTTCAAGGCTTCTTTATTGGCACTATAGAACTAGGGAGTTCATGCTCACAAGCTCGCTATACCTGTCAATCCTGAGCTAATGTTTCCCAATCACCTTGATTCCGATTGGAAGACAGGCGGAAGATACATTGCCTCTGCTTCTTATGCAAAACTTTGTCCACCTCATCACCCCTTTATATTTCTACTCGCTTCCATTCGCTGTCCTCCCACCATAACTTAAACACACGATCGAGAGAAAATTTAACTGTAACTGTTCCTCTACATCCAACATCTCACTATTCATCATTCCTGTTTTCAGCCACCCGACTCTGGAATTCCCTCCCCTCGTATATCAAGGACTGCTCGATTCTAAAACAGTTCAAGAAAGATCTCATAACATAACATATTTCCTTAGACTATATAATATATAACCCTGTTCCATGTACTCTTTTATTATTCCTTTATATTTTAAACTTTCTTTACCAAGCCATTTACTTAATCTAATTATAGGTTATTATTATTATTATTATTATTATTATTATTATTATTATTATAAAAAACGTATTTATTTATTTCAATTGTGTAGCCTGCCTATATCTATTATGTACGATTAATCAACACGTAGATAATTCATAATTGATATTGTGTGTATAATTTTACCTGGGGAAGTGGAAGAGAAGGACGTACTGTCTTAACTACATCAGGTAAAATAATTGAATAAATTAAAAATAAAACTTACCTCCTTGATTCATTTTTCTATTACTTCATTATAATGTTAAATAATTGAACTAATGTATCTTATAAGATCATCATCATCATCATCATCATCACTCCAGGGATTAGGCAATTGCCCGTTCCGACTTCATATTGCATCAGCCTAACGTCTTCTAGGTCTTCCAACATCACGCCTTCCTCTTGCTTGATAGTTCCTGGCTAACAATGGATATCTCTCCTTACTCATTCCATCCATGTGATCAATCCATTTCTGTCTGTAATTCGTGACTTTATCCAATAAAGGCTGTACTTTCAATTCTTCTCTTATATCCTCATTTCTTATTCTATCAAGTTTTGTACATCCTTTTACTTGTCTTAGGAACCGCATCTCTGCCGTCTGTATTCTATCCTTCTGTCTTATAAGATAAATTGCCAATTTAAGGGCCAATTAAATAGCATGATGGGCTTATAGGCTACATTTGAACGAACCAAACATAGCGTATGCTAGAGCCATTTTTTAATTTCGGATTTCAGGTAAACCTCCACTTCTAATTATCGGATTTCTCTCATTTTTGGATAATATCTACATCGATTTATTTTAATAGGATATACTGAGTTTCGTTGTAAAAGATAAAAAATTGTGACCGCTAGAGCGATTTTATAAATTTTCACTTCAGGTGAACTCCTACACGCAATGGTTTTAGAGGGTCCAATTGTGAATCTAAACCATTCAGGAATCCACTCTAACACACACACAGACACAAAATTTAATAAAAAATCGGTCGTTTAAAAGGAATTCGGTGACCCACACACGTGCAGAAGAATTATATCTTCTTCTTCTTCCTTCCAAGTATTAGGCCAAGGCCTGTTACGATCTTATAGAAAATTTTCCCTCCAGCGTTTCATAGGACGGCCCAGTGATCTTCGTCCTCTTGGTATATAATTATAAACAGCTTTATATCTATTAATATATAACTAATTCACTAGCGCTATCGAACGTGTAGGTTCATGGCCATACGGATATAGGATCTCCATACATCCCTATCCTGAGATAATATTATACAATCATCCCCTCTATAATATATTTCCACACACGCACACACAAACACACACGCAATATATATATATATATATATATATATATATATATATAATACTAATTCAATTATACTGTATAATAAGTCGTCCTAATAAGTTGAATAGCCTGATAATGCATTTGATGTCTGCAGGGGGGGGGTTTATGAGCGCGCGCGTTTGTATGTCTGTGTGTGGAGAAGTGTGTGTGAGTGTGTATATATATATATGTTTTTCCCCCTTTTTGAAATTTGTTTTGTAGCAGTTTTTAAATTAATAATATACAAAATGAGACTAAAAATGTATAATGTTATGGCGGTTCCCACAATTTTGTATGGATGTGAAACTTGGGCTCCAGTGAAAAAACAGAAGGATAGAATACAGACGGCAGAGATGAGGTTCCTAAGACAAGTAAAAGGATGTACAAGACTCGATAGAATAAGAAATGAGGATATAAGAGAAGAATTGAAAGTACAGCCTTTATTGGATAAAGTCACGAATTACAGACAGAAATGGATTGATCACATGGATGGAATGAGTAAGGAGAGATATCCATTGTTAACAAGAAATTATCAAGCAAGAGGAAGACGTGATGTTGGAAGACCTAGAAGACGTTGGGCTGATGCATTATGAAGTCGGAACGGGCAATTGCCTAATCCCTGGAGTGATGATGATGATGATGACAAAATGAGACTTTTTTTATATCTATAAAAAAGATATTTTCATGGATGAGTGTAGATGTGTATTATTGATTACGTAGTGTAGACATATATATATTCATTGTTTTTATACATTTTTATGTAGATGTGTAACCATCTACGTACTTGTTTATATATTAATATGTTTATTCTTATTTTTTATTCATGGGAAAATAATGCACGTATGGCCAATCTAAATACAAATGTATTTCCTTTCTTATATATCCATACGGATATAAGATATATATATATATATATATGTGTGTGTGTGTGTGTGTAATATACATATAGGGCCTATGTATATAGTCTATAAATTTTTGGTCTCGGTCATTTCCGGTGTCTACTAGATAAGATCAGTGAAGATCTGTAAAATATTTCAAATATATTTTCATGAGAACAACCTCAATCGGTTCATTTCTTCGGCATTCGATAAAAGCCATTCCCCTTTGGAAGATGATGGTATGAATTCTAATGATTCTTTAAAATTGTAAATTAAGTTTGTCCCTAGATCTCTTGGGGAAATTTGCGTCTGTTTTTGTGAATATTACACAACATGTCTGTGTAATGTTTTATACTTTCCGAAAAAAAAATGATGAAGTAATGAAATAAGATGTGGTAAGAAAAATAAATAGCGTTTTGTGTGACACTCGGTGTGCAACAAGTTAGAGTCGTGTAACATGGACTGGCGCCTAGCATGCGGCAGCCTGCACGACAGGGCTGGTTATCTCTCGCCTGGAGTGGAATGGCGTGCCCAGCTCTTTATCCTAATGTACTTCCTTTTCTTGTGTCGCTCAGCCATCCTAATGTTAATTCAACACCAAACATTTTCACAGTTTTACAAATAAAATTACTTTTATTTTCTTTAACGACGCTCTCCAACTATCTATCTATCTATTAATAGCATAACCCAATTTTGAGCTTTAGTCTCTCCTTTGATTCGAATTACTAAACCAAGTTAATTTAGTTACTCTTATTTGCTCATAGATGTCATGAATGGTATGCGGTCAAGACACCAACCCAATGAGATATCTAGTATATAAAAGCTGTTAGTTTGTGCTGATGATGTAGTACTACTGGCCGATAGCGAAGAGATACTAAAGGCCAACACGCACACACTATTGAGTAACACTAAGGAATTAGGACTGGAAGTAAATATCAGTAAAACTAAATATATGGTCACACGTAGAAATTCAGTATATAATGGAAATGGACAGCTAATGACAAATGAGGGAAATTTTGAGGAAGTGCCTGAATTCAAATACCTAGGAACAATAATCACAAATATGAATGAGATGCACAAAGAAATTAAACATAGGCTCAATTCTGGAAATTCGTGCTATTATGCATTGCAGAGACTCTTGATGTCCCAACTCCTTTCAAAAAACGTTAAACTGAAAATATATAAAACTATTATTCTACCAGTTATATTATATGGATGCGAAACATGGACTCTTACTTTAAGGGAGGAAAGGAGATTACCAGTATTTGAGAATAAAGTTCTTAGGAAAATTTTTGGACCAAAGAGAGATGAAGAGACAGGTGAATGGAGAAGACTACATAACAATGAACTACATGGTCTTTATAGGAAGCCAGATATAATAAGAACAGTTAAGTCTCGTAGACTGCGATGGGCAGGACATGTTGCGCGTATGGGGAATGAAAGACGTGCATGGAAACTTCTTCTAGGAAAACCAGAAGGAAAACGCCCAGTTTGTAGACCAAGAATGAGGTGGGAGAACAACATTAACTATGATTTGAGGGAAGTAGATTATACAGGGAATGATTGAAAAGCATTAGCTCAGGATAGGGATGTATGGAGAGCTTATGTCCGCGCGGCCATGAACCTACGGGTTCGATAGTGCCAGTGAGTAAGTAAATGGACTGGGCACTTATGGCCAAGCAGCCCATGCACAATATAAATGCATATGTATTTCCTTTCTTTTGAAAAAAAAATATACATTTGCATTTACATTTCGCACGGGCCTGCTTGGCCGTATTAGTTATTCAAAATATCTCTGCAGGCGGAAGAATTACGAAGTTCTGTATGTTGCTACATGTGACGTCATATAAGGCAGTGTACACTTCAGCGTCCCACGTCCCATTCCCCTCTGCACTTATAGATAGCAGAGTCATGTGTTCTATTCCTGCATAAATATGACTGCAGCGCCCTCCGTCAACAACCTGCACTTACTCTTTAAACGGGTAATACGTGCATTATTTTTCCATGGATAAAACAATAAAAAATAAACATAAACAAATACCTACAAACAGTTGGAGTAAACATCAGCGTACACAACAACAACAACAAATAGCGGAAACTCAACCTGCAGAAGATGGAAGATAACTTCCGAAAGCGCTCCAGTCAATCTTATATACAATATTTTAACAAAGTTGAGGACGACGGCACCTGCCAACAGGTACAATTTAATTTTTAACTTTCATCATATGACTTCACCTCAACGGAATTTGATATGAGTTTTACTAGTATTGATAATACCTACAAGGTCAAACACCAACATAAAAATATATAAAAACAATGAATATATATATATATATATATATATTATATATATAAAAGCGTCACTGCTATAAAGTAAAAATATTCTCTTTAATTTGCTTAGCCTACTTGTTATAGTCAGCTACTAGATGGCAGTGAAGACCGAGTTCTCGCGACATCTAGTAATAATGGAGAATATATATATATATATATATATATATATTATATATATATATATAAATATAAGAAAAATAAGTGTTTGAATTGGATTCACCTGGTGGTGTAACGGATAATACGCTGAGGTACAGACTCAGAGTTCCGTGTTCGAATCCCGTCCAGACATTTATTTTTCTTATCATACCATATATATAGGGTTATAGCTTTTTGGACTTTTGTGAAATAAAATATTTCCTGTGCAATGGCTGGATGAACTTTTACTTAAAACCATTCAAAAAAGGTCTTAATTTCACTGAACTTCAAGTAAAGGTCACCCCCAAATATACGTATTTATATATCAATATTTAATATTGATTTGGGGGTGACCTTTTCTTGAAGCTCAGTGAAATGAAGGCCTTTTTCAGTGGTTTTAAATAAAAGTTCATTTATTCATTGCACAGGAAATATTTTATTTCACAAAAGTCCAAAAAGTTAGCCTATAACCCTAGAGGATTAGGCTATAACGTTTTGGACAGTTTGTTGAAATAAAAGAAGAAGAATGCCAGAAGGAAGATTTCCAAAATGATTGCTAAATTATAAACCGCACAGGAAGAGAAATGTTGGACGCCCACACGGAAGATGGTCTGAACAATTTTTACAATTCTAGCTTTAATGAAACCGGAACGATCCAACAGGCTTAATCCCTGGATGATGATGATGATTTTCGATTAACTAACTTATGCTGCACTCTGTATTTCTCCTCCCTTAAAGATTGAGTCCATGTTTCGCATCCATATAACAAATCTGGGAAAATAACAGTTTTATAATATAGCCTATTTTCATAAGTAATGCCACGAGTTATTTCCAAATTATCGATAAATTCACGACTCACGAAGTGAGGAGTGAATTTATCTAGAGAATTTGGAAATCAAGAGTGGCATTTGTTAGGACTATTTAACGAATAAAATTAAGCTGTATCTCACAAATCATTGTTTAACTATAGTTATTTTAAAATATTTATATATTTAATGTAAACGGCGATGTTTGAAAACAAATCAGAAATGTGAGGTTATGTTCAATCTCTGCTGCTTGATCATATTATTTATTGCCAAATAAGATCGCAATAATGTAAGAGTGCACCCAAGTGGAGAAATAATGAAACACATCAAACTATATATCATAATCAACATTACGGGTTATTTATTTATTTTTTTAGTAAACAACTCAGTAAAATCAAGGAATCTTTTCATTATTTGCTACATTCAATGTATTTGTTGGAGAAAAATAATGCTTTGACCTGTTCAGAACATTAAAAAGGAGGAGTTTTATTTATCACAAAAGCAGGAGCTGATAAAGAGAAATCGATAAAGAGCGAGGTGAAACACGACTGTCATTGGTTGTAAAACAAACTTCAGTGAAACGTGATTGGTCATTGACTAGCATTTGTGGCATGAGTTAAACAGTCAATGAAAAGAAGATGATTCATGAAAGGAAACCGTCAGGAAGAAGGAAGAGGGGAAGACAAAAAATAACATGGACGAAAGTAATAGTCACAACAATGGAAGTAAGACTTTTGAGGAAGGTGCGCGAAGAAAAAAAGAGGCTTGGTTACAGAATCTTGACTATTGTTTGCTGTTAATTTGCATAACTGACTGTGAATTTATAAACAACCGCCATTTTATTGTAGTAACAGAAACCTTACACTGGGGGCATTAAAACACGGGTCTACGCAATTACTGTGCTACAAAGTGAAATCCGTGACTGATTTCTGATTTATTTGTTCTGTGTTAAGACATACACGCGAGCCTGTATTGCGTGCGCATGCGCTTATCTACCCTTTAATTAAAACCCACATTGAGGTCATATGAACAGAAAATTGTATTTTTTTATGTAATATTGGAGACAATATTCATCCAGCCTTGACTTGTTGCACTTTTCTTATCAGTAACTGTACCGTGTTGCAATTTTATTTATTCACTAGTTGATTGTTCTCCGCGTTGCCCGGCTATTAATTCAAGATAATCTCTTTGGCGCCAATCAACTCAATGACCGCGATTTGACATAATTCTCGGTCAATCTGTACATTTTATCTTCTTCTTCGTAACGGTTTAGACTTTGTGCTCCAAATTGTTGCTCTTTCCATCTTTTCATTGGTCTTCCCAAACTTCTTCTTCCTCTTGGTGAATGGTTGTATGCTGCTTTTGGTTTTCGGTTCTCAGTCATCCTTGCTAAGCGTACTTCCAGTTTGTTCTGTATTTCACTATTGTTGTGTTTAATTTCTCTACTTTTAGTTGCTGTCTTATTTCTATGTTGTGTTTTTTTTTTCTTCTGTTCTTTGATATCCTGCTATTGGCCAGAGAAATGATGGACATTTTATTTTCCACTAATTCTCACCCCCTGACTCTATCGATTTCGTAACTTCATTATCATAATGGATGATATGAATTTGGAAAAGGGAGATTGGAATGATAGAGATAAATGGAAACTGAAGACGGCAAACCTATAAGTGAGGGAAAGCCGAAGAAGAAGAAGAATGAAATTGGAAGTTTTAATGTATGCTGACGATGTGGTTATTATTCTAGAAGATGAAAATGATTTGCAATAGCCTACTCTTTACATCAATTAAATCAGTTATGCCAAGAATATAATTTCAAAATATCAAAGGAAAAAAAATGAAAATAATGGCATTTTGGGGAAACGAACATATAAGATCAAAAATCGCAATAGACAACAAACCTCTGGGACAAGTAACAAATTTCAATTATTTGGGTTGTAATTTTACTGTAGGCTAAACACAAAAACTGAAAGAGACATACATATGAAACTGTCGAAATTTCAAATGACATGCGGAACTATACATAAAACATTAAAGAATAAAACAAGAAGAGATACTAGATTGAAGTTTTATAAAACATTGGCAGTTCCTGCATTACTTTATGGGAGCGAAACTTGGGTAATGACCAAAAAATTACAAAGTAGAATACGGAGCGCAGAAATGAACTTCCTTAGAAGAACAAAAGGCTGCACAAGATTGAATCGGATAAAGAATGAAGATATAAGAACAGACTTAAATATATATCCATTGAATGAGAAAATCAGAGACTATTAAGAGAAATGGTTTACACATGTGGAAAGAATGAATGTAACAAGATTACAACTAAAAGCCAAGAGGTTCAAGGAATGTAGGAAGGCCAGTGAAAAGATGGACAGAACAACTGTGAGGCGGAACAGGCAATTTTTGCCTAGCCCGTGAAGTGAAGAAGAAGAAATTGGAAGAATTTAGCAGCAAATAGAGAAGCCTGGAAGGACATTCTGAGGAAGGCTAGGACCCACAATGAGCTGTCATGCTATATATGGTGATGTTGATGAAGATTATAAGGAAATAGTTGGAAAACATTAGCTCAGGATAGGGAAGTTGGAGAGATTATGTCCGCATTCCATGAATCTACGGGTTCGATAGTAATATTATAATGATATTGTGAAAAGAAAAATTAATGTCTGAACCAGGAATCGAACCGTGTTCCTCTAGTTCTCCAGACTAGCTTGCAGCCCACTATAACATTCTAGACCTGGCACAAACATTAACAATTCTTTCCACATATATCAATCATATATAAATTCTCGTTTCGTCCGCTGTCAGGTAGGTGACACCACCATCGCCAACGGCCGGCTTCGTTTAGAAGTATCTATACTTACTCACTGGCACTATCGAGTCCCGTAGGTTCATGGCCGCGCGGACATAAGCTCTTAATACATTCCTATCCTGAGTTAATGTCTTCCAATCATTCCCTGTACAATCTACTTCCCTCAAATCATAGTTAATGTTGTTCTCCCACGTCATTCTTGGTCTACCAACTGGGCGTTTTTCCCTCTGGCTTTCTTACAAGAAGCTTCCATGCACGTCTTTCATTATCTATATTTGAGAATTTTATACCACCACTTTTATAAACAGTAAACAATGTTATATGGTGTAGTGGGCTGCACACTAGTCTGGAGAACTAGAGGTCCACGGTTCGATTCCTGGTTCAGACATTAATTTTTCTTTTCACAATATCATTATAATATTATAATATGATCTATTATTGGAACTGTGTTAAAATAACTTACTTACTTACTCACTGGCACATTCGAACCCGCATGTTCATGGCCGCGCGGACATATTCTATCCATATATCCCTATCCAGAGCTAATGCTTTCCAATCATTCCCTTATAATCCACTTCCCCCAAATCATAGTTAATGTTATTCTCCCACCTCATTCTTGGTCTATCAACTGGGCGTTTTCCCTCTGGCTTTCCTACAAGAAGCTTCCATGCAAGTCTTTTATTCCCCATACGTGCAACATGTCAGGCTACAAGACTTAACTGTTCTTATTATATCTGGCTTCCTATAAAGAGCATGTAGTTAATTGTTATGTAGTCTTCTCCATTCACCTGTCTGTTCATCTCTCTTTGGTGTTAAAATAGCAGTATTGGAAAATGTGAAATGGGTTCGATAGTGTCAGTGAGTTAGTTAGTTATTGAACAGAATAAGAGTAATAACAGGAATGTCAGTAAGAGATGCTGACACAACAATGGACATGCACAGTGATTTGTGAAGGTAATGTTGTGAGATTGAGGTAACAAATACAGTCGCATTAGGAGGGAATGAAAAACACAATTTGGTTGAGAAATGAGGCGGTTGCGCAGGATGAGGCTTGTGTAGCTGCAGGCAAATGTTTTACTGAGAGCTAAGCAGAAGGGAGGGTAAAAATATTTTCTCATCCCTTTTATAACAAGAAAGGAAAAAAAGAAAATATGAGAGCCGCATCATTTCTTGTTTCACCCTCCATTTCCCGGGGCCGAGCATTCTGCGCCATATTTCCGCGCCAGAGACATCTGCTGGGGTCGCCTCAAATATTATATAACCTTCTTGTTTTATACAAAATACAATATTCTCATAAGTTGTATGAAAAAATAATCTTCCTTTAACGTTTAGCCTGTTTACTATTGCATAGATTTAGATATTTTAGAGGATAGGAATATACCAAAGACGTTATTTTTAATTATTTATATATATATATATATATAATATATATATATTGAACTCGAGTTTCTAAACTCTTTACGTTTAGCGATCTAACCAACTGAGCTACTCAGGAATCCTAACACAAACATTTATTTTCCTTATATATATATATATATATATATATATATATGACAAGATAAGAAAAATAAATGCCTGGACGGGATTTGAACGCGGACCTCTGAGTTGATATCTCAGTGTGCTACCACTTACACTACCAGGCGAATCCAGAACAAACATTTATATCTCTTATACACATTCTCTATTATTACCAGATGTAGCGAGAACTCGGTCTCCACTGCCACCTAGTAGATATTATAACAAGCAAGCAAATTAAAGAGAATGGTTTTACTTTATAGCAGTGACGCTTATATATATATATATATATATATATATATATCCATCCATAGTAATTCTGCCCGAAGGCAGGTCCTTCACTGCAATCATAGCATTTTCATGCTATGCTTGCACCTTTACTAGGGAGTTGTTGGTGTGGTAGCTTCGCGTTGCTTTCCACACCGGTGAAGGATGATAAAGATGATGATGATAATGATAAGGATAATGATAATGATGATGATGATGATGATGGCCATATGATTTCGGGGACCGCTTGGGCCTTAAAGTTTTCCTGACATTTGTCTTACAGGTGAGGAAAACCCCGATAAAAACCTCACCCAGAATAACTGCCCCGACCGGGGATCGAACCCGGGCCCGCTGCGTGACAAGGCAGCACGCTACCTCGAGATCACAACGGTGGACACACAAACACAAACACACACACACACACACACACACACACACACACACACACATATATATATATATATATATATATATATATATATATATATATATCCATCCATAATAATTCTGCCCGTGGGCAGTTCTTTCATTGCAATTATGGCATTTTCATGCTATGCTTTGCAGCCTTTATTAGGAAATTATAGTTGTGGTAGCTTACCATTGCTTTCCACACCGGTGAAGGATCATGATGCTATGTAATGATAAAGATGATGATGATGACCGGATGATTTTCGGGGACGTTTGGATCTAAGCTACCTGGCATTTGTCTTACAGGTGAGGAACAACCCCGAAAAAACCTCACCCAGGAGCCTGTCCCGACCGGGAATCGAACTCGAGCTCGCTGCGTGACAAGGCAGCCAGCTATATCGAGGCAGCTTGCTGCCTTGTCACGCAGCGGGCCCGGGTTCGATCTCCGGTGGGGGCAGTTTTTCTGGGTGAGGTTTTTATCGGGGTTTTTCCTCACATGTAAGACAAATGTCAGGAAAACTTTAAGGCCCAAACGGTCCCCGAAATCATATGGCCATCATTATCATCATCATCATCATCATCATCATCATCATTCTTCACCGGTGTGGAAAGCAACGGACAGCTACCACACCAACAATTCCCTAGTAAAGCTGCATGCATAGCATGAAAATGCTATGATTGCAGTGAAGGACCTGCCTTCGGGCAGAATTACTATGGATGGATATTTAATTAAAAGAACACGACTATTTGGTAATTCCTTTTTTTCTAAAATCGTTGAAGTGATGGCGTTTATTCGGACTTGGAAGACAGAACCCTACAAGATAATGATTGACAGAACCGTGAAGCATGGAAAAATTGAATCAGGAAACAGCGCTAGCTGTAAGAAATCTGAGCGGTGATTATCATTATTTTGAAGCGATGATTTGTCTCTGAAACTACATTTTTCTGATCACCAATTAACATCAGACACATTTAGTATGAAGTAAATGCTAAACATGGGATAGAATCTACTGTAGCACAGGTGGACGAACATAAGAGATGCGGTCGCCGCGGCGGCAGAAACACGAAGATTCTGTGGGAATCAGGGGTCACATCTTGAGGTCATCCGAGCCGCCTGGGATGGTTGCTATGGATACGCTCAATTTCTACAGCAGTTGGGGATTTCACGCCACTTTGGAATTGATTTCAAACTGTTGCAAATCGCTTCACTTTTTTTTTTCATCGAATTATGAATGACTTTTTATGAATCGGCTCACACGTAATTGAAATACAAAGCTTTGTATAGCTGCGTGTCATTGTGATGTATGTTATTTATTTGACACCCTTTATGTCAAAACTATCACGTGTCCAAATATCGTGACATCGTGCCTTTACGGACTTGTCAAATTATCAGAAACTTTCCGACACTCATCAACTCTTTCACGCTTTAACAGATCGTGCCATTTAAATTATATTATATAATTTATTACATGCACAATATTACATATAACTGACACTGTGGTGTATGCAATCTGTCCGTTCAATACTGCATTTATGACATGCATTAAGGGGGTGATGGGTGAAAAATTGACCATTTGAGATAAAAATTGGCATTTTTGTTTTTTGTACTATAAAATAGCCTGTATGGAAATTAACACGACTGTTTAACTCATGCCACAAATGCTAGTCAATGACCAATCACGTTTCAATGAATGTTGTTTTACAACCAATGACAGTCGTGTTTCACCTCGCTCTTTATCAGCTCCTGCTTTTGTGATAAACAAACCTCCTCCTTTTTAATGTTCTGAACAGATCAAAGTATTATTTTTCTCCAACAAATACATTGAATATAGCAAAATAATGAAAAGATTCCTTGATTTTACTGAGTTGTTTACTAAAAAAAATAAATAAATAACCCGTAATGTTGATTATGATATATAGTTTGATGTGTTTCATTATTTCTCCACTTGGGTGCACTCTTACAATATTGCGATCTTATTTGGCAATAAATAATATGATCAAGCAGCAGTGAATGAACATAACCTCACATTTTTTATTTGTTTTCAAACATCGTCGTTTACATTAAATAGGCCTATATAAATATTTTAAAATAACTATATTTAAATCATGATTTGTGAGTAAACAGCTTAATTTTATTCGTTAAATAGTCCTAACAAATGTCACTCTTGATTTCCAAATTCTCTAGATAAATTCACTCCTCACTTCGTGAGTCGTGAATTTATCGATAATTTGGAAATCACTCGTGGAATTACTTATGAATAAGACAAAATGCTTAACAATATCAAAATAATCAGTAAGATGCAAATTAGAAGTGGAAAGAAAAATTATAGAACACGTGTTAGAATTTAATTATTTAGCTGTATTAATAACAAACACCAAAAAATGTAATAAAATAAGTAAAGGAACAGGCCGATAAAGCAGCACAAATATCAGGGTATATGAAAGATTTAATTTGGCGCAACAAACATATGTCAATAGAAAGCAAAACCCGCATATACAAAACGATAATTCTACTAGTTATCGTATATGGAGCAGAGACTAGGGCTGATACAACAAAAACTAAACAAATAATAAGCACATGCGAAATGAAAATCTTAAGAACTATTCAGGGGAAACATTATTTGATAAAATACACAACACAGAAATTAGGGACAAATGTCATATTCAAGACATAACCAAATGTATTATAGATAGACGAAAATATTGGAAGGGTCATATAGAAAGAATGAAAGAAAACCGGCTTGCAAAAAGAGCTAAAGAAGATAGACCAAGGACGGGAGAAGAACAAGATGAAGACCAGCCAAGAGATGGATAGACAGTGAATGCACATCCAATACATCTTCCTCCGAGGAGTGATTTTGGAAATAAACAGGATGAAAATCCTACAAATTAAGTTTAAGAAGAAGAATAAGAAGAAGAAGAAAATAGCCTGTACTTTAATGTATATGTTGGCAAAGTTTCAGAAGCCTATGGCACTTCTAAGTGCCCTAAATTACGTCAGAGTTAAAAGGCTGCACCAGTTAAATGCTGCCAGCATGCAAATCTTTAAACTTGTTTTTCCACACTTTTATTTCCATTGCATTTTTGTACATTCAAAATTGAATGGAATTCAGAAATTTTGTCCTAAAAGGTTCAAATTTTTACTGCATGTCCTAAAAACAATGCGTAACAAAGTAGTATTTTAAGAAATAAAAAATAAAATGTATTCAATTATTAATTTTTTTTTGTAATTCCACGCATGAGGTACAACATTATTTTTTTCTCCCTTTGTATTCACATTATAAGAATTCTAATACTTGACGTTTTTCTAAATATTTTTAGGGATCTTGTAAAAGAAAATCAGACATTTATTAAAAAATTGTGGAACCCATTTAATTATAATGTATGCAATTTTTTTTAAAATATAATATTTAATAACTCATAAAATAAATGTCCCACAAGAATGAAACTTAAACACATCATTATGTATCATGCAGTGAATGTTTATGCAAACAAAAAGACTCTAGCTCAAAAAATGTAGAATATAGAAATTTCATCCGTCGCCCCCTTAATGTATCATATAATAACAACTAGTAAACACAGGATCAATTCTGGAAATGCATGCTAAGGATAACAATGGCAAAACAAGCTTTTAACAAGAAGAGAAGCATTTTCTGCGGACCTTTGGCAAAATAATTACGTAAGAGACTAGAGGGAGAAGTTATATAGTATCCTGCTGGAGTTCGGAATTCCTAAAAAGTTAGTTAGACTTATACGAATGTGTCTAAATGGCTCAAATAATAGGGTGCGTGTAGGCAAACAGTTTTCAGACACTTTTGAAATCCAGAATGGGTTGAAGCAAGGAGATGCCACTATCTCCTCTACTATTTAATTTTGTCCTAGAGCATGCCATTAAGTCTTTAGAGAATGAGGAAGGCTTACAACTGAATGGTATTAATAAGCTGTTAGTTTATGCTGATGATGTAGTACTACTGGCCGATAGCGAGGAGATACTAAAGGCCAACACGCACACACTATTGAGTAACACTAAGAAATTGGGACTGGAAGTGAATATCAGTAAGACTAAATATATGGTCACAGGTAGAAATTCAGTATATAATGGAGATGGACGGCTAATGACAAATGAGGGAAATTTTGAGGAAGTGGCTGAATTCAAATACCTAGGAACAATAATCACAAATAGGAATGAGACGCACAAAGAAATTAAGCATAGGCTCAATTCTGGAAATGCGTGCTATTATGCATTGCAGAGGCTCTTGATGTCCCAACTCCTTTCAAAAAATGTTAAACTGAAAATATATAAAAGTATTATTCTACCAGTTATATTATATGGGTGCGAAACATGGACTCTTACTTTAAGGGAGGAAAGGAGATTACGAGTATTTGAGAATAAAGTTCTTAGGAAAATTTTTGGACCAAAGAAAGATGAACAGACAGGTGAATGGAGAAGACTACATAACAATGAACTACATGGTCTTTATAGGAAGCCAGATATAATAAGAACAGTTAAGTCTCGTAGACTGCGATGGGCAGGACATGTTGCACGTATGGGGAATGAAAGATGTGCATGGAAGCTTCTTGTAGGAAAGCCAGAGGGAAAACGCCCAGTTGGTAGACCAAGAATGAGGTGGGAGAAACAACATTAACTATGATTTGAGGGAAGTAGATTATACAGGAATGATTGGAAAGCATTAGCTCAGGATAGGGATGTATGGAGAGCTTATGTCCGCGCGGCCATGAATCTACGGGTTTGATAGTGCCAGTGAGTAAGTAAGTAAGAGACTAGTGAAGTGCTCTGTGTGGAGTGTAGCATTGTATGGTACAGAGACTTGGACATTACGACGGAATGAGGAAAAGCGACTGGAAGGTTGCGAGATATGGATATAGAGAAGGATGGAACTTATAAATTGGACAGACAAAATAAAAAATAAAGATGTGCTAGACAGGGTGGGTGAATGAATAAAAATGCTGGAACTCATAAAGAAGAGGAAAATAAATAGGATTGGCCACTGGCTAAGAAGAAACTACCTGCTGACGGATGTCCTAGAGGCAATGGTCAACAGAAAGAAAGTTAGAGGCAGAAAAAGACATCAGGTGATAGACAATGTTAAAATAAATGGTTTGAATGCGGATACAAAAAGGAAAGCTGAGTTAAGAAAAGAGTTGAGAATGCTGAGTTTGCAGTAAAAAACCTGCTCTTGGGCAGAACACTGTGAATTAATGCATTTCAGGGACTCTTGTCGTCCCAGCATCTCTAAAAAAAATATTAAACTGAAAATATATAAAACTGTTATTGACCCAGTTATATTAAATGAATGCGAAACTTGGACTCTTAATTTAAGGGAAGAGAAAAGTTTACCACTATTTGAGAATAAAATCTTTAGGAATTTTTTTGCTCCAAATACAGATGCACAGACAGAAGAATGGAGAAGACTAACATGATATGTATGAGAAACAGGAAATAATAAGAATACATAGGTCTCGTAAACTGTGATGGGCAGGACATGTGGCACGAACAGGGAATGAAAGAGGGGCATGGAAACTTGCTGGAAAG
>JASPKZ010005034.1:0-43074 GCA_030220185.1 Diploptera punctata
CATTAAATAAAAAGAAAAAGCAAATTGAACCCAATGTAGGGTTCACCTAAACGAACATAATAAAATCCGACCATCGGTCGCAATTTTCGATGTTTCACAACGGAACCGGTGTATGCTATTTAACTAAACTGATAAAGGTTTCGTAAAGGTAAAACGATATCCAACACCTTCAAAAGAGAGTTTACATGTAAACCAGAAATAAAAATAACTGTGGCAACCGACTTTGAAGGTCTAGATGTAGGAGGTTTGACGGTAATCTCTCAACCTCTCCTTCGTGACGCGAAGGCTTTGAAGGGCTAGAGGCTCTTGGCCTACTAGCCGGCTGCTGGCCTAACATCCACTTGTTTATCACAGAGGTAACGATCCTGCAGTCAAGTGTAGTATGATCTCGGTCACCATTGGAATCCCCTGACATTAAGCTGGTATCTAAAACCCTGAGCCGCATTTAGTGTTCCATCCAAATCCTATTAACGATGCTGTTTGGGCACCGGTTCCATACTGGAAGAAATTCCATGAGAAAATTTATGTCCCCCATGGAAACTGGATTCATCGTAAAAACCCGTAGCTTGCACCAAGTCATCTTGCTACAAACCATTCAACTTGTAAATTTAAGGTTTACTAAGAGAGCTTTAACCGATGTCTATATTTAACACTATCGTTCAAAATATATGTTGAAAGGTATTCAATGTAATAACTAAATAGTTACATATAAAGGAGGCTGCTTGCGCAAGTGTTTGAAGCTCATCTCTTACCGTTTTTGGTCTCTGTCAACTCCATATGAGTTTCGTGGCGGACGAAACGGACGTCTTTGGGAATTTTTTTATCGGAGTTCATCAATTTTTCACCTGCCACAATTTCATTCCACCATTTGTCCACACTCATCTCATTCATTTCGTTTCATCCGCCCCTGTGATGGTCATCAGGCTGATCGGTCGGCAAACCTTGGTTGTTATTCATAGTCCTCCAATGAAAGGAATTTCATCGCAACTAATCCATCGCTCAGGCTTCTGAGTCAGGACACGAGTAACGAGGTTATTTCTATCAAATATAATTGAAATAAATAAATATAAAAAATGTTAGCTGGCTGGCAAAAATCGTGTCCACGAATATTTTTAAATTAATACCCTTGTAATTACATTACTTAATATTTACAGTCGCCAGAGCCTCGTTACAAGTTTTACACACACACACACACACACGAACATTGAGTGTGGTATTTAATCCGACACAAATCACTAGCTTTATTTAATCTCTCAGTTTGTAGATTTCGATTTCAGCTGTTTCTAGACGTTCAAATTAAACTCCACATAAATATTGCAATTCTAATAAACAATAGAGTGACTGTTTTAAAATTTCATGTCAATATATGCAGCCAAATGCAGTACGACTTTACCTTTGAGCGGGTAAGAAAACGTAGTTCCCTCTCTAACACTAACACTCGAAATAAATAAAATAAAAATTAATAAAACACATGTACTATCTATCACGCACACACACACACACACACACACACATTTATATATACATATACATGTATATACATATATATTATACATAAACATATACATATACATATATACATAAGATTTACACATATACATATACACATATACATATATATATATATATATATATATATAACATAAGAAACATAAATGCCTGGACGGGATTTGAACCCGGACCTCTGAATTAGTACTCCAGCGTGCTATTATCCATTACACCACCGGGCAAATCTAATACATTTATTATATATATATATATATATATATATATATATATACAGAGTGAAAATTATTTAAACCGACAAACTCTGGGAGTTTGTAGGGGACACCAAAACAAATATTTTTCCATAATGCCATTTTTTCCTATGAGGATTATTTAAACCGGTATATATATATGCATCCATAGTAATTCTGCCCGAGGGCAGGTCTTTCACTGCAATCATGCTATGCTTGCAGCTTTACTAGGGAATTATAGGTGTGGTAGCTTCTCGTTGCTTTCCACACTGGTGAAGGAGGATGATGATGAGGATGATGGCCATATGATTTCGGGGACCGTTTGGGCCTTAAAGGTTTCCTGACATTTGTCTTACAGGTGAGGAAAAACCCGATAAAAACCTCACCCAGAAAAACTGCCCCGACCGGGGATCGAACCCAGGCCCGCTGCGTGACAAGGCAGCACGCTACCTCGAGACCGTAGCGGTGGACATATATATATACTCCATTATTACAATATGTAGCAAGAATCCTGTCTTCACTGCTACCTGGTAGCTACTACTATAGCAAGTAAGCGAAATTAAAGAGAATATTTTTACTTTATAGCAGTGACGCTTTATCGATATTATAATTATATATATAAATATAAGTAACATAGGATTATCTTCAAATATATAATTACAATTTTAATATATTAAATAGCATTGTTTTATTCCTATGCAAGTGTAATGGAGAATAAGTTGCAATTTCAGTTATTTTAAAATTGGCGCTTCTAAGATATGCAAAGGTAAATATTTGGAAAGCGTAGGGAAATTATTTTGAATGTTTGCAAATATTTTAGCGAAATATATCATACATTAGCCATTGAAGATGTGGTGAAAATAACTGCAGAATTCACAGGTGAGTCAGGAACGAGCATAAAATCTGTTCATAATGAAATTGTAAATAAATGATATCTATCGACAACAAGGAGAAAGCATAAATGTCTGATTCGGTAAAAACACACACACAATATATATATATATATATATATATTATTTGTAGTAAATAAATAAGAAATGGAAAGGTCGTAATTATTGGTACCATTTTACCTTGTATTTATCTAATTTCCCTTAACATGCCATGTTGCCTAAGAATGTTTCTATCAAAGACAGTTATTTACACAATCAGTCATTTGACAGGTAAAAATAGCACCACGGTTCCCCCAATAGACTGAGTCGGCTAAGTAATATCTTATGAAAGTTTGTTTACGGTAAACTTTAATTTAGATTGGAATTGGTAGAGCTGTTCTGCCGCAAATGTGATGTCTCCGTTTGCACAAGAAAAAAAAAACTGCTGCGTTAGTTGGAGGACATTTTCCCTTGTATTTCATATTGAAATGGAGTCATCCAAAAAACTTTCTTCGGTCTTGTAACTATAACGTCTCGTTGGCTGATGCGAGACATGGTACTATCGTTTTCGTTGTCCTTAGACGTTCAACTTTCTTTCAACTGTCGCACTCACCAATGCACTTTCATGATATCACCATATGTCTCACACTCAACTCTCGATGAATTTCAATGTCAATTTAAATTAATAATTAGATATGAGTAAAATGATCTTACCACAAGGCTTAGGACACCCTTGATATTGTAGGAGGTAAAGCACCCACCCTCCTATTCAATCTGCACAAAACACTATTCAGATTGTCAGCCTGATACTCATTTCCATTAGAGGCTTAGTTAACCCCAGGGAATGGTTACGTCAACAGGTTTAAGCCAGTTTAAAAACCCTGGCAATCTATAGAAATTGATTTTTAAGATCTGCACGATGATCTAAATTAGGCAGGATCAAAAACAGTATAGACCAATACGAGAAAAAATGTACTTTAACGAAACAATTATACAATTTGTGGAAAATGAAGTTAAATAAATAAATATATATATATATATATATATATATATCCTAACCTCAGTGGGGTAGAGGGATGAAATGAGATGAACCAATATACATATATATGCAGGGTGTAAATGAATTATAACGCATAAATTTAACAACGTACAGAGGGATGTAAGCATTTTGAAATAATGAACTAATGGTCTACGAATAAAAATGTCGAAGTTATGATTCAATTTGTAAAATGGTTGGTACGCCACTGATTATTTCAAATTAAAATGGAAATAATATGAATCAGAGACTGTAACTTGTAACAAGCATGCGCCTTTACCTCTGTGGTTATAGCAGTTTAATTCCGACGCAAACGTAAGATTTATGCATCACATTCGAAACTCCCTACAGTACGTGTACAATTTTTTTGTTCTTCCTTTATTATGTATGTCCTGTAAATTAGTTACGTGCGTAGATTTACTTCTGGTTTAATTGTTTATTCATTATTTTACAGCATACGGTAATGGAATGTCGGCACAGAACACGAGTTACAAAACTATCTATGTAGGTAAAATACAGACAATTGTTTGAAAGGTTGTAATAATAATACAATTACTGTAGAGTGCAATAGGTTTCGCAAATAAAATGTGTAATTGTACTGTACAGTACTTAATGTACTTAGATAGATTATAATGCAGTGATTAATAACATGAAGAGGTATAGTGTATGTACACATGCATTTGAGTAAACCAAAAAAAAAGTAAAGCACTTGCAGACTCATTAAAAAAAATTGTTCAAATTAGCGACCTCCATTCTCACAACACAGACGACATCGGCGACGAAAGGATTCTCGTACCCCGTTCAAGAATCAGGTATCTCACGGATCACATCACATGCTGCGATTATGCGTGCAACTAACAGTTCATCTGTATCAACAGGGGTCGCATACACGAGTGTTTTCAGATGTCCCCACAAAAAAATAATCAAGTGGACTGAGATCTGGAGAGCGAGGTGGCCGCACTACAGTTCGACTACCTCTTCCTATCCAACGGCCACGATACACTCCATCCAAATTATTTCGCACATTCCGGCAGAAATGGGGAAGAACTCCATCGTTCTGGAACCACATGTTAATCCTGATGTGGAGAGGAACTTCTTCTATTAATGTAGGTAGGACGTGCTCTAAAAATGTCTTATAAATGATGCCATTAGATCTCTGGGGAAGAAGGTAGGGCAATTATGTGGTCAGAAATTATGCCTACCTATACGTTCACCGTAAAATGCCTGCTGGTGTATAATTTTCTCTCCTAGAGTGCTTTGCTGTTGATTTATCTGTATCAAATAATATGGTTTAGTTTGATTCCCTATAACTCGCCCATTTTCCCTCGTAGACCATTAGTTCATTATCTCAAAATGCTTATATAATACCCCTCTATACGTAGTTAAATTTATGCGGTATAATTAATTTACACCTTGTATGCATATATATATATATATATATATATATATATATATATATATATATATAGAGATAGAGAGAAGAGAGAGGAGAGAGAGAGAGAGAGAGAGAGAGAGAGACAGACAGAGAGAGAGAGAAACAAAGGGGCAAATGAACGAAATTAAATGAAATGGATGAGTATGGAGAAAATGGTGGAATGCTATTGTGGCAGAGGAGAAAGGGAGAAACCCCGAGAAAATCCTGCCCAAACTCCATTTCTTCCACTACGAAATCCACATAGACTGATCGAAACTCGATCTCGGGACCCCAGCCGTGAAAGGCGAGCGTCTAACCGCCTGCGCCAGGGAACCGCCTTGTGGGAAATAAACAATTACAATGGTTTGGACACGTGAAGGCGATCAATGAAGATAGATTGCCAGTTAGGAGTTTGCGGTAGATTCCAAATCGGAGAAAAAGAAGAGCAACACCGAAGAAGACATTGGATAGAGGGAATTTTGAATTTGATGAAGGACAGGTGACTGCAGGATGGTGACTGGAAGGATAGAGATGAATGGAGGAAGAGAAACAAAAGTTATTATTGGGCACAGGAAGATGTATACATTTAAAATCTGTTAAATTAAAAACCTGACCCAATTTGGCCTCGAATCCCCGACATTCGGATTTGGAGCACACTGCTTTAAACAACTACGAATAATAATTAATACATCATTTTGATCTCATAGACAAAAATTTGGTAATCCAATATATAAAAATGAATGTTTGTTTGTTCGTACTTTATGCCCGGCCATACCGCGGCAAGTAAAGCAGCTCACGGCGGGTATTCTTTTTTGGATAACTCAAAATAACGAATATTTTGTTTTCAGCTCATTGATGCCAAGTACATAGGGATGTGTAGATTCCCGGGAAATTCCGGGTAATCAGCACGGGGTATCTAAAAATAATAATATAAATTTATATTTATTTTTCCTTTTACTTATTCAACTAAATGCAAAAACACATTATCATTTATTTAGGTGTAGCAGCGCACGCCGGGTACTAGCTAGTAAATTAACAAGTGTTGGAATTATATATTAAAAATGCCTATGATTCCTGCTATTTTCGCTCTAGGTGTCTTGAAACTTGAATTTATAAATGCAGGCTTTGGAATGTGAGCTTAAAACTATTACTTAAAAGGATTCCCTTTCCGCGAGAGTGACTACACATGTAATATGGTGTTAAATCCTCAACTCTATTTCCGCAATATTCCAATTGTGCCGCTTTCAAAGAATTTTCTTCCTACTCTTATTTGAATTTTATCATGCGAAATATATCCCAAGGGTAGAATCATATCTACTCTGGAAAATTAGATTCTATTTTCCTTTCCTGTTACTGCATAACCTATATGTAATACAAGGATGGGTAGTATAAATTAAATATAACAGACCCTGAGGTGTCATTGAAAATCCTTGTGTTAATATTTTTTTCACGTGTTATGTAATTCTTCTTCTTCGCCGCAAGTTAGGCTTTTTTACTAGACTTTTCCGTTCCAAATTGCTGCTGTTTCCATCTTTTCTTTGGTCTTATCAAGCTTATTCTACCTCATGGTGAATTGTTGTGTGTTGCTTTTGCAACTCCGTTCTCGTTCATCATTGCTAAGCGTTCTTTCCAGTTAGTTCTGTATTTCACTATTTTTGTGTTTAATTCCTCTACTTTTAGTTGCTGTCTGATTTCTGTGTTTTCTTTGTCTGTTCTTTGATATCCTGCTATTGGTCCGAGGAATTTTGTTTCAGCAGCTTGTATTCTGGCATTTTGTTATGTCACTATCCATGTTACGGATCCATAAGTAATAATAGGAACTGCCATCTAATTAACTCACTGGCACTATGGAACCTGTAGGTTCATGGCGGTGAGGACACAAGTTTTCCATACATCCCTATCCTGAGGTAATGTTTTCCAATCATTCCCTGTATAATCTACTTCCCTTAAATCATAGTTAATGGTATTCTCCCAACTCATTATTGGTCTAGCAACTGAGCGTTTTCGCTCTGGTTTTCCTACAAGAAACTTGAATGCACGTCTTTCATTCCCCATTCGTGCAACATGTCTTGCCTATCGCAGTCTACGAGACTTAACTGTTATTATATCTGGCTTCCTATAAAGACCATGTAGTTCACTGTTTAGTAGTCTTCTCCATTCACCTGTCTGTTCATCTCTTTGGTCCAAACAATGTTACTAAGAACTTTATTCTCTGTAATCTCCACCCCAAAAATATCGCAAAATCAAACTCTCAAAAGTTTATTTTTGATTGCTTGAAGGAAGTTTATTATGGCTGTATCTGTTTTGGACTGAATACCTTTCCCTGGGATTGCCTCCGCATCAGACATTTTGCATATATCAACAACGAACTTCAATTTTAATTAACTAATATTCAAAAGACAAACATATGTTACAGTCAAATACATACTATTTGATTATCTGGCTAAATTCAAAATAATAAAATATGGTCAAATAATGCAATAAATTTAAAGACAAAATAAAAACTGAAAATAATATGTGCAAAGCAAGAATAACATGAATCTACAATATATGAAAAAAATACAAAGAAAGAAATAAACTGTAACGAATTAATCTATTGCTTACATGTATGTGTATATATATATGTATATATATATATATATATATATATATATATATATATATATGCCTATACTGGGTGTGACAGGACCTCACCGACAAAATGATAGGGATGATAGGGCATGCAAAGAGAATCATTTTTTGTGAAGGAACTTATAGTCGCAAACGCGTTTTTTATGAGTTATGCGCAGATGAAGATGTTCACCCATAAAGGTCGGAATTGATTACAAACAATTGTACACGTATAATTTTATTGAAAATATATATGTTTTTACAATAAGTGTTTTGACGACGTCAAAAATAATCCTGCCATGATCGTCCGTGCTGGCCGATCGTTGCTGTGACGATATCAATGAGGCACAGGGTTGACTGTTTGAAAAATGATTTCTCTGCATGGCCTATCATCCCTATCATATACACTCTGTATATATAATGCATTAGGTAGAAATAATGATAAATCTTGTTAATATTTTCATTACATAAAAGGGGAAAAATGTAATTAAATTAGTGAGGTGTTTCTGTTAGTTTTTTTTTAGTTTAGTTGGCATTCTCTGACATAGTCTGGAAGATACTGCTGTCATTATTGTAATGTTTAAATTTACAAGTAAGTACCTAGCTACGGTAACTAATTTGATTGTTCAAGTAATGTTTCTCCCACACTCGGTGGCACTAAAACTTCTTGGATTTGATATCAACATTTCCTCGCATTCACGGGAGAGACACGTAATATACAGCCTATGAAACAATTGATGACGCACAGACAATTTTCCAAGTACCAGAACGAAGCCACTGCGCATGATCAGAGGTCAGCTATTTGGTTCACAATATAAAACTACTTTAGAAACTAAAATCCGTTCTATTTCGTTGTGTGTCGTTTCAATGTAAAAAAATCGCGTAAATATGTAGTGGGGCAAATTCTGTAAATAAAACAAAACAAAAACGATAAAAAACAAAGGAAATTAATTGAAATAAGGACGAGAGAGAAAAAGAAAGCACCACAACGGGATCGAACATGCGACCTCAGTAACAGGAAATCTCTCCAATAGATCATAACCGCCCCTGCTAGAAACTGTCTGTATGAAGTGATGGAATACTCCAGGACTTATTTGTATAATGAAGTTATATATCTACTTAATTTAAACTAATCAAACACGTTTTGCATTAGTAGTGGAAATAAACAATCTTGTTATGCCTTTTGTTTTGTAAACAAAAGTTATAATCGATATTCATTTTGTATATATATATATATATATATATAATATCAGCTGTTTATTTTAATTAATATGTTTCCATATATATATAATTTATTTATTTATTTATTTATATACATATTTTTAATGTTTACACATCTTCTGTGCCCAAAGTTCGATTTTTCTTTTCCACTCGTCTCTATCCATCCACTCCATGTCATCCAGTCCTCTTGTTCTCATTCCAGTTCTGATATATATATATATATATACAAATTTATTTAATAACGATATCCGGTAACGTGTAGGCATTATGAAAATTAACGACGTTATTAAAAAATCCTGCCCAAGGTCGAATTCGGGTATGTGTCGTCGCAAGAGAGAATCTTACCGACTGCTCTACTGAAACGAAACGATACTATTACTGCATGAAGAAGGACTACGCCGCCGTATTTGATTTCAAAGGAGACAGCACACGCACAACTTACTAGTGTGAATCGCTCTTCAAAACTTCAACTTTCTACCATCAAGAGTTGCGCCATAATTTTCTTCAAAGGCTGCAAATTATCTACCTCATCTATTCTACTACTTTGAGTGTTATTTACTGGAAAAACTATAAATAAAGTAACACAAACCGGGATAACTGCAGCATAAATGCCAGTGTCAATGACATAATTCGAACGCTCACATAATGAGTCTTGCATATTATACAGTAAAACTTGATCAAAGCGGAATCGCATGGGACCATTTTTTCCCCATTAGACAAAATTCCGCATTATAAAAAACTAAAACTTATTAATAATCTTAAATTAGAGAGTACCGTATATATCTTTTTACATACCTTGGAAAAATTGTGGTTTCTCTGCCGTTCAAAAAGAAGTACAGTATGTATAAGCGACTTCGACGGTAACACGCGAAAAAACAGCCCCGTTTCGTCAACGTTAAAAATATCTCTTAGGCGCGTATCCTGAAATGAAAGTATGCAGTTTCGATTTCCGCTTACTTACTACACTTTCGTCCACATCCTTTGATTCTCCGCAGATTTCATTCCACACTACATTGTGTCGTCTTTTAAAACTGTCCAACCAACCTGATTATGCCTTGAAATCGTTATTTCCTAGGTATTTAGCAACAGCTAGAGCTTGACTTTGGAGCTCGGTCCGGAAATTTGGAGATTTATCTTCAACCACTTTCACTTTTTCGTTTAATGACAATGATACATACGTTTTAATCATCTTTGTTCCGTAAATTCAGAACGCTACCTGTGAAGGATCGGTCTCAGAACTTAAAATAATTTAAGATCTTACAGTGCAATGTACAGGTACAGGTAGAATCTCTACTTCACCCGGCGGCAGGAATCATTCCTTATTGTTTTTTTTTTGCCTAACAGGAAATCAATGAAGTGGAAATTGATTTATTTCTCTGTATTTCCGCTTTATAATTTTTTCATGAATTGTGTAGAAATATCCTTCCGTTTCCGCGTTGGACAGATTTCGTTTCATGAAAAATAAATACACGTAAAATTACTATTATTTCATCAGGACCAATACATTTGTTCACATTGGAGAGATTTTCGCATTATTCACGTTCCGGATTAAACACGTTTACTGCATATTATTTAAAAGAACGGTGAAGAGTGAAACATCATCATCATTAGCAATCACGTATTAAGCCCATGTGGCTTGTTCCGGTCTCATAGATTCTCATTCAAAGTTGGATCCATCTCTTCTTCGGACTACCAACATTCCTGCGTCCTTTTGGGTTTGTATTTAAGTATAATTTTGGAAATGCGATCATCTTCCATTCTTTGAACGTGAAACATTTAAATGCTATTTTTTTTCGTAATAGTCAATAGGGAGATTTTTCATCAAATACTAAAAATGAATTAATTGCATTCGTACCCTGTGTCCTACTCATCGCAGTCTCTGAAACTTAACTGCACTTAGCACGTATGGCTTTGCATGAAGATCATGTAACTCTGTCTTCTAATGCAGTCTTCTCCATTCACCTCTCTGTTTAATCTCTCTTTTAGTCCAAAAATATTCCTAACAACTTTATTATCAAACACTCGTAATTTTTTTCATATCGTAAAATGTTTTGCTTCCATATAATGTAACCGGAATAGTAAGAATTTTCTGTATTTTTAGTTTAACCCTTTTGAGGGATATTGCAATGAGAATAGTTCCTGTAATGCATAATAGCATACATTTTCCAGAGTTGAGCACATGTTTAATTCTTCCCGTATCTAATTCATATTCGTAATTACTGTTCATAAGTATTTGAATTCAGCCACTTGTTCAAAAGTTTCCTCATTTTTTGTTAACTCTTCATTTCCATTAAGTTGTATAATGCAGCTCGCCCATAGCATGCATCGAATTATAGATTACTTTAGCCTGAAGTAAATGAAATAAATAAACCACTTACCTTTCGATGATCCACATATGCGTTATTATAGGTTTCATTGAAGTTCAGCAGTTTTCTACATACCAGGTAACACACTTTAACCGTAGAACGCCATATGTTATTCGAATAAAACTTTGCACGGAATAAATATAACGTAACGACACTTCTAAATATGGAAAATAAATATTCAAAAGGTTTGTTATTCTTCATTGTTTCTAATATTCTGATTATCATTATTTTACATGATGTAACGGACGTTACAAATATTTTTTACTGTTAACCATAATTCAACTCGATCTAGAAATAAGTGTTAGTCCAATTTTATGAATTAACTCTACAGCGTTTGGACTCGTGAGTTCAAAACTGGATTCAATAAAACTTTTCATCATTCCCTTAGTGAGCAGAATGCATTTCCAATCTTATATATCCAATTTCCTAAAACCAATCTGAATATTGCCCTCCCAAATACGTCTAGACTTTCCTCTTCCTTTTTCTCTGGAGAATTTTCAATAAAAAACATTCAAATTATTTTTACTATCACCTATTGGAGCTACATTACCTACCCATCACAATTTTCTGACGATAATAACATAAAGCTATAAATAATGGAATTTGACATTTTAAAAATGTAATCATTCTCCCCCTATCGTCCCATATTGGATCGAAAATTCGTCTAAGGATCCTATTTTGGAATTTATAATTGAGCTCATATAATTTCTTAGGGGTTACGGCCTCCTGCCAGCTATTTTTGTTTCAGTTCACTCATATGTTTCACTTTTACTTTTTCACTGTTGATTTGCACTTGTCAGCTCCTTCCACGATTCCCTTCATCTTGCTCGCCTCAACACTGGTTCCCCATCCGCTCTGTGAATGTGTCAGACCACCTAGTTCTCTGCACCTCTTGCCGATTCTGGAGTCGCAAATGGTTATCCTATAGTCGTACCTGGATCCCTCCATTCTTTTCAGGAAACCACCCCACTGCCATTTGAGCCGTTCTACTGAAGCAGTCGCATATTCTCATTCTGTCTTTCTTCTAAGGTCCTCAATGCGTACCTGTCATTAATTGTCACTTTAAATACTTTTTCTCTTCATCTTTCGCTGACATATCTGTATCATGGACTTTTATTTTTCCCGTTTAGGTGTCATAGAGTTGAACTGTTAGCACACTTTTATAAACCATTATTACTTTTAGACTCCTCCTCTGAGGTGTGTTTGTATGATAATAGCTATTCGAGACTCCAGAATTTCGTATCCCTAATTTAGAATATTTTCTTTTTTCTCTCCTTAAAGCCTTATGGCCACTCCCAGATTACAATATATATATATATATATATATATATATATATATGTGTGTGTGTGTGTGTGTGTGTGTGTATGTGTGTGTATAAAGACTACAAAGGAAAAACAATCGAAGTCACATATTTATCATTCTGAGTAAATTTGAAACATAAAATAAAAACGCTCTTGCAATAAAAATATTATGAACATAAAATTATACCAAACCCTTAAATAATTGCAAAATTGGAAATAGTAGTGAACAGTGAAGTTAAGAAAACGCGCATAAAAAAACGCGCGATTGTTTCAATACAAAGACAACCGGAAATGTTTGGTTTCATACTTTAAATTTGAGAAACAGTTTGGGGTGTATGAGAGCAGAAATCGGCCGCGGTGGACTAGTTGTTGTGCTCCTTGACTCCGGTCCTGAGGGTCGCGGGTTCAAACCCGGCCGGGGTCGATGGAGTTTTTAGGATGGAAAAATCCAAGGAGCAAGTCCTCCGGGAGGGACTTTAAGCCGTGGGTCCCGAGTCTGAAGATTTTCAGGCTCGTAAAACATCCTTAGGCCCATCATAGTACTACCTTGGTTTCCTAGATGTCAGTATGAGGCGGAACGCTGACCACCGACCACTCAAATGACATCTATACGAAAACAAGTGTACTAAATTAGTATGGTTCAAATTCTTCCCTATAGGGGGAGAGCGCCTAAATCTCTGTTAAGGGAAACATGGGCTTACAAGACAGAAATGAGATCAGAACTTTTTCAGTTCTTGTAAGACGTCATATTCTGTTTTGTTACTGGGATGGGCATCTTGTACAAATTCTCTGGCTGTGAATGTGATGTCTTCAAGTCTGGATGATTCATTCCTTTCTCTATGATGACGTATGTATCCCATGCACCAATATATGTTGCATGAGCACTCTTTTTATCTGTCATTTTTCACAATGTTAGTATTTTCGTCACTACTGTCAGTATTCTTGTTACACATCACCAGACTTCACATAGCTACACATTACTGCCTCACAAATTAACACATTGTTGTCCCTTTTTAAAAAATAAAATTCAGGTTTACAAACATCTATAACAAAAATCAGTTAGATTTCTTGTTTATGACTGGGTGGATTCTGATTGATTTAACATTCAACTGTGGGACTTTGACTGATCTTCCATTGTACACTTTGGAAAACTGCACTTAAACTGACGTGAAATATTTTCAAAGTCCTATAGAACAACAATGTGCATGCGCCAGAGTTTATAGAGCCAACGATAACCCATCATCGAACCACATATCGATTATCATCCTCGATTACTATCGATATCGTACTAAAGTTCAAAAATCTTATGCTTGATGGCAGCATGTCACTATGAAATTTAAATGATCAATCTTTGCAATAAATCCCCTAATCTATATTAAAAATATATTATCAATATTAAAATTACCAAACGTTTATTAAAAATGGGTGTACACTTACTTTTCACTCCCAAAACAGCGATAGAAAAATCATAGACTAAGTAATATACTCTGTGGAGAAATTAGCAGTTAGCATCACGATATTGTCCAACGGTTCATAATATTGTGATTTCCGTATTTAATTAGATACCTTGAAATTGTCTAATAATGTTATAAAACTGTTTGAAGAAGTTTAAAATATTAAAAAATGTTAGTAAATACAGACCCCTCAGGGGTTCCTCATCTAGGGGATATGTGGATGGCGACCACAAGGTGCCCAAGCTGTGCAAAACATTTCTTCCACTTACTTGTGTTTCGCACTCTTTTAACTTTACTATCTAACCTCTCTTGGTTAACTCTTGTTTTTTTGACGCCGACGCTATTAGAGCATCCGAGGGCTAGGGAGTCTTTCCTTTCTTCCATTTCTTTCTTTCCTTTATTTTCTTTTCTTCTCCAGAAAAAGCCTGACCAGAGGCTATAAGATGGCAGCCCCATCACTGGTCTTGCCTTTCTTTGGCCAGCAACCAATCGAAGGGACTATTATTATGCTTTCAAGTCTTATATGAGAATTTCCCTCAAACGCTGGAGGGAAAATTTTCTATAGGATCGTAACAGGCCTTGGCCTAATACTTGGAAGGAAGAAGAAGAAGAAGTAAATACAGAAGAAGAGCTATAATTCACAACAGTATACTGAAAAATGAAGAGTCAGTAGAAGTGCAGTTCAGCCTATACTTTACTTTGAAGCCAATTTTACATGAAGTACACGAATGGAATTTCCATGTATTGACATTTAAAATAGTACGCAGACCTCTATGCCAGGAATGATAATATACCCCTAACTTAATTTTTGAGAAAAGTGTACTTTGATTGTTATTCCTTTGTAGTCTTATATAATTATTTTTTCCCCTTCAAGACGTTATTCACTTTTTTAAGTGTATGTCTTACTATATGCGGCTCAGAATTCTCTAAACAAAATCAGCGAGTATGTGGGCCGCGAGCCACACTTTGGAAAGTGCATAGGTATATACGTTATCAGTTGAGAAAGCTTTGGCTTAGGCCCAATGTTATGCATTCAACAACTACTCCCTTAATTAAATAGAGAACATAGAAGTCACGCTCAATAAAACTGTAACGACACATTGCAATTACACAAACACACTTCCACAGAGCTCACCAACAAACACCGGTTATGTTAAACAGTTTCCACTAGACTGACCGAGACATATAACCAAAACAAAGCAATCAGCCTTTATGATGTCAGCGACATCTTTCTACCATGTACCTAATGCTTCAATAAACTATGAGTAGAAGTTTGTACATTCGGGGACTTAAAACATCTTGAATTTGTCATCAATATTTGTTGTCAACTACGAAAAAGACTGACATTTACGTTTCCTGCTTCGTCTAGTTTATTCATTGGTCAAGCTACACCAACCCTTGTTAAGATTTAATTTATTTTAAATTTTAACACGCAATTTAACAAGAATTCGGTTTCATCGACAGTTATTTTAAGTTTGTGTTTTTTTTTAACAAACATCTTGTCTCTTTCATTTTGTGATTCACGAAAAAGACTAACATTTACGTTTCCTGCTTCCTCTAGTTTATTCCTTGGTCAAGCTACACCAACCCTTGTTAAGATTTAATTTATTTTAAATTTTAACACGGAATTTAACACGAATTCCGTTTCAACGACAGTTATTTTAAGTTTGTGTTTTTTTTAACAAAACATCTTGTCTCTTTCAATTTTGTGATTCACGAAAAAGACTGGACATTTACGTTTCCTGCTTCGTCGTATTTTATTCCTGGGTCAAGCTACGCCAACCATTGTTAAGATTTAATTTTTTTAAATTTTAACACGCAATTTAACAAGAATTCCGTTTCATCGACAGTTATTTAAGTTGTGTTTTTTTTTAACAAACATCTTGTTCTTTCATTTTGTGATTCACGAGAAAAGACTGACATTTACGTTTCCTGCTTCGTCTAGTTATTCCTTGGTTAAGCTACACCAACCCTTGTTAAGATTTAATTTATTTTAAATTTTAACACGCAATTTAGTAAGAATTCCGTTTCATCGACAGTTGTTATTTTATGTTTGTGTTTTTTAACAAACATCTTGTCTCTTTCATTTTGTGATTTTTTTTTTTTTTCGTTTATACTTTTTCCTTCTTGTTTTGCCTTGTTTCCCCTTTTCTGTTTACCTGTTTTGTTAACTTTATTTTATTCTCACGTAGACACAAGAACAGGACCACACACCCAGACCCAAGGTGGAAATTTAAAATTCCCTATCCCGCCAGGAATCGAACTCGGGTCGCCGGAGTGGAAGATAGGGACTCCACCGACTACGCCACGGCGACGGACTAACCAAGAAGAGAGATTCGAACCCGGCATTACAACATTCAGTGTTAAGCATGCTACCGACTGAGCTATTACTGCGAACATTGTTAAACTGTATATGCTAAATTTAACAGTTATCTTAACACTATTTAGTTAAACAAGGACATTATATTTATGTGTTTTCCTTTGTAGCGTCCTAGTAGAAAAAGTTGTGTACGACTATACATTTTCCTGTGGTATGAATACAGCTGTAACTACATTTTCGTGAAAGCCAAAACATAAATTAATTAAATGTTTTGAATTGCATTGAAAAAAAATGCTATTTTCGAGTAGTTTTGTAGTAGTTATTTTATTACATCTGGCAGAAACTTTATGTACACATAACGGAATTTCATTATTGATAAACAAAACATACAACAGAAACTTATATCTTTACTAAAACTGAATTAAACAATAATTTAAAGCACAGTTCATGATCTGAAAATATTTAAACGACGGGGAATCTCTGCAGCTGTTTTAACAGTTGATATATTAAAACTGTTACGAAAGCTCCATTTCAGTAACTATTTTTTTAAAATAGCTATAGTAGTATACAGTAGTTTTTTTACACCATATGACTCTATCGAATCCTTATTTCTATCTTTTTTGCCAGCCTAAACATTATCCGTCATTTTTCTATATTGCATGGACAGTTACACGCAATAATACCAAGAAAGTCGTGGTTTTCACCCACTTTTTTTCCGGATAGATGACTGCCATTCCCATGTTTTTGATAGCGATATATCTGCCATCATTCTTTTTAATTTATGTAACATTTTAACACTTTATTTTATTGGCATATATAATATTTACGGGTGCTACTTGCGTTTGGGTTCTTATAATTCTATTTAATGTTTCTTTTCCTTCTTCTTCATTATAAAGACAATATCTACGTCTCGTACTCATTTTCGTTAGAGGACGCCTGAGGATTTAGGCCAATTTAAAAATCCTGACATCACCGGGCCTCTTAAAGGTGGAATTTGCTCCATATATATAATCCTCTAAATTAAAGAAATTTAAGAAATGTTCGCCTCCTATATGTAGATAATCGTGAAGCCTTACCATTAAATAAATCTATTCCTAATATTATTAGTACCACACCGACGTTCTGGCTTGTAGTTCTTTACTGTTCTTAAAAATATTCCCAATATTTAAAGAAGAGGTAAATGTATCCATATACAAAGAACTAACTAACTCACTGGCAATATTGAACCCCTAGGACATAAGCTCTCCATACATTCCGTATCCTGCGATAATGTGCTTCCAATCATTCCCTGTATAATCACATACCTCAATAATAGTTTATGTTATTCTCCCACCTCATTCTTGGTCTCCCAACTGTGGCGTTTTCCTTCTCGTTTTCCTACAAGAAACTTCCATGGCCGTCTTTCATTACCGCATTCGTGCCACGTGCTCTGCCCATCGCTGTCTATGAGACTTAACTGTTCTTATTATATCTGGCTTCCTATAAAGACCATGTAGTTCACTGTTATGTAATCTTCTCCATTCACCTGTCTGTTCATCTCTCTTTGGTCCAAACATTTTTCTAAGCACTTAATTCTCAAATACTCGTAATCTCCTTTCCTCCCTTAAAGTAAGAGTCCATGTTTCACATCCATATAATATAACTGGTAGAATAATAGTTTTATGTATTTTCAATTTACCGTTTTCTGAAAAGGAGTTGGAACTTCAAGAGTCCCTGTAATTAAGCCATTTTTATATTATATTTCAGGTTGACAGGATATAGAAATTTTGCAATTTCCTGTTCGGTATCTGGGAAATAAGAGCGTGATATGTGTATACCTTCTTCACATATTGAAGTTTTTCTTGCTGTGTTAACAATATGTCACCGATATAGGCTCTACACCTAGAAATCATTTATCTAGTAATGTGGAAATTTTCTCTTGCAGATGTTACATATTGAGATCTTGAAGAACCAGCTCGTGCATGTTAGCTCTAGGTATGTTATACTGCAGCTCGCTACAGAAAATGGATTTTAACCGATCTCTCAAACTTCTGATTTTTTTTTTACTTTACAATTCAGATATAACATGGAGGAAAGTTTATATTTCAAGGATTTTTTTGGAACTGGAACTTAAAGTTAATATTTTCTAACAAAGTGTGAGTTTAATGAGCTCCCGAATTTTAGATAACTTTCCCCATATTCAAGGAGCAGGTGTTAAAATAGTCCTCAAAAAGTCTATCACAGCAGCGTTCGCTCAAGACACTAAAATAAGATTTCCATATTAATAAAAAATTAATTAATTAATTAAGGCGTTGTTCAAAATTCCAACATACATTTCGGCTCATCAGTTAACATATTGAAGCAAATGGACTTCATGTCAATACGGTACCTCTTCCGAGCTAAGTTCCAGTTGTAATATGAACATAAGCATACAAATGACTGCATTTTCATTGGTCGAATAACGATCTTACCTTTGAACGTGCAAGAAAATGTAGTTCCCTCTTTAACACTCAAAATAGAGGAAATAAAAATAATAAAAATATTATCTAGTAGTTGCCCATTTAATTTATATATTATACGGGAATCTTAAAAATTATAATCTACAACTTTTATAGAAATAATAAGCATTGTTTATTCTTACGTATGCGCAATGTAGAATACATTGGACTGTACAGAGGACAGACCTTATATAAAATAATTGTACAACAACAACAAAAAAAAGTGGTGAACAAAAAGTAATCTAGGTCTGCTAATTTACTTACATTTTAGTTTAAAGGTACTGATTAGGCCTAATAAATATATTACTATGTAATGAAAATAAAGGAAATATGGCATACTGTTTAAGAAATTTTATTAGTGAGGTGTGTAAGTTAATTTGATATTAGATAATTCTTCAATTTGTTTTTTGAATGATGTTAGAGTTTGACTGACAGTCTCTGAAATAGGGCATAAGAGATTCAGTGCTCTGGGAAGTGAAACTCCTGTATAAAAGATAAACACTGCGATGACGTAGGATTAATAAAGGACGTGTGCTGTTGGGATTATGCATGTTAATCATATGAAAATTTAAAGTAATTCATTTGCTACATCTTCATGGATAAAGAGTTTCAAATAAAGAATAAATATAGTACTAGCTTATAAAGTATTAAAATTACACTGGTCAAGATGATTTCTGTCTCATGAGTAGGCCTATCATAGTTGTACTTATGCAATTTTTTATCGTCTTTTTTCAAATGTGTATTCAGAAATTTTCTCCATCACCCACAGTTTTTTTTTTTCAATTTTCGTTAATGACTTTAACTAATTTTTTTTTAATAAACGTTTTTTTCGTCTATTTGTCCATTGTGACAATAAACCCAATGAGCTAACTCAAGAGATTTCAGCTATGAAAAATGCGATACCAAGGCAAATGGAATCCTAATATGTTGGCCGATTATTGTTGGAACCATCAAGGGGATGCTCCCAGGTGAAATATAGCAGAAAATCGTTATTCTTACTTTCTAGGTGAGTCCGAAGTTCGAATATTGTGTAGTTACTAAATGTAGAAAATATTTAAACTGTTTTGAAATTTAAATTCCTCTCTCTCGGGAACCTTTGCTCTGAAGGAAGAACCGGATACATATTTCAATTCAGGAGAAACAATACTGTCAAAATCACGTATTTTTCTTTCTGAGACAAAAAAAAGTTTTTTTTGTTGCTCAGTGTTGTAGAGAAAAGGAAGAAATTTATAAAATATTGTATTTGCAGTATGTGCCTACGAAATATGGCTCCTGACGATACTGACAAATATATTAGTTGCAACATAAGTGCCGTTGTGAAGACAATTAGCAAATATAAATAATACAAAGAAGATAACAGTATAACAATTATTACAACAAATAAAACATCATCATATTTGGCATAACAACCCGGGTCGGGTCATAGCTTCCCTAAGTAGTAGTAGTAGTAGTAGTAGTATTAGTAGTAGTAGGACTTTATTAGACAAAAAGTAAGATATTTACAATATTATTTACAAATATGGGTCGCACGGGCAGTAAGCCGTACGTGCTGTTGACAGTCCGTTACTATAAAGTAATAATTGGTACTAGTGTAAAGAAAAATAAACAACAAAAACAGCAATACACTTTACAATTACATAAAGAAAACACGCAATAATACTATACAATTAATAATAACACAACAGCATTATACTAATTAATTTATTATATAATTGTTGAATAATTATGGGTATTGCTTTTGATAACATATATTTTTTCATGAATAAGTGTTTGTCCTTATTTTTCGCGTTTTTTTGTCCAGAAATTTACCGAGGTTTATCCAATTTTCTGGATTTACCAATAATTCGTAGCATGCCAATCTTTCCCGATTTGAATTTAGAAATCTTTCCGGTAATAACTGACGTCTCCAATATTCTAAATCATTACATTTCCTAATATTGTATCTCATCTTCAAAGTTCCCGCACATTGGACATATTCGCATATCGTGATCGTCGCTAATTTTTAGAAATTTCCATGCCCCTAGCCTAAACCAAGCAAGCCCTGATCTCTCCTTAAATCCTAGGTTGAGTATATACGATTCTTTCCCTAAGTAATATCCTTCAGATCTCTCTATTCCTGGCGGCTGTTTACGAATTTCGAATTTTAAGTCTTTGGATGTCTCCCAAAACTCCATCCATCCACCTAGCTTTAGGTCTTTGTTTTTCATCTGGATGGTCCATCATTATTTTTTAACAGTTTAATTATTATCCATTCTCTGGATATGTCCTGTCATCTCAATCTAGCTATTTTAATGTCTGTAACAGTGTCTGGTGACTTATACAAATTATATCATTCTTCATTTTATCGTATTCGCCATTCTTCTCTTTCCTGAATGGGGGCATGAATACTTCTTAGAATTTTTCTTTCAAAAACTCCGAGTCATGCCATGCATTTTTAGTCAAGACCCAAGTCTCACTTTCATACGTTAGCTCAGGCTTATAATATATTATATAATCTTATGTTTGTGTTAAAGTGAGATTTTTGATTTAATATATTTAACATCCCATGGTAACAAGTATTGGCATTTTGAATTATCTTACCTATTTCTTATTTAATACCATTAGTGTTGTTAATTTGGGTTTCCAGATATACAAAAACTTCAACTCTTTCGAATTTAAAATTCTCTACTTGTATTTGTTGTTCCTTTCTTTATACTTCTTATTTACATTACAAACCGTATACTTTGTTTTCGTATTCATTTATGTGGAGAACCATTTTATTTGCTGCTTTATTTAACGCTTTAAATGATTTCCTTACACCATTTTTGGTCCTGCCGATAATATCAATATCATCTGCGTAAGCCAGTATCTGTATTGATTTATGGAATACTGTGCGCCATAGCCGAGTGGTTAAGGCAGGAAGCCTTGGCGCAGAGCTACGGGATTTGCGCTGTTTCGAGTCCCCATGAGGAAGAATTTTCTCATGGTATTTCGGCCAGTATGGGACCGGTACCCACCCAGCATCGTGAGGCATTTGGGTAGCTACAATAAGTAGCGGCTCCAGGTTGAGAAAACCAGCTATAACGGCTGCGGGACTCGACATGCTGATCACATATAACCCCTACACTGGCTGGATGTGTGCTACCCTGTGGATGTGAGACCAGCAGCCGGTTGGTAGGCTAAGGACCTTCTAGGCCTGTCGCGCCAGGAGTACCGTTCAAGTGGAAGTCAGTATTTCTAATAACTCTTTCCAGCACTATGTTAAAAAGTGAGTCTGGCTGTCTTAATCTGTCCCAGGATTCAAAAAGTTCTGACAAGTCTGTTTGAATTCTGATCAGATATTCTCCATTGTTACCTTAACCAATCTAATAAGTTTCTCTGGTATTTTAAATTCTTCCGTTGCTATATACAATTAACAAATTAAATTATTATGAAAATAATATTAAGAATAACAAATACTTTCATTGTTTGTTTTAAATATTGTATAATCGTAAATTAGTTTTCTATATCTCATTGTTTTCTTGTTTTTTATATACATTAAACAGGGACAATTTAATATGTCTTGCTTGTATACATTTTATTATTAGTTTTAGTCTTAATTTTAACTAACATTAACTGGTTGCATTATAGATCGTAATATAATAGATATTATCTTTTTGATCAAATTTTTATTTAGTATTTAATATTAGAGTTAATTGAGATTGTTATTTTCTGATGTAATATATGTTTGTCCTGGTGAGTGGAAGAGAAGGCCACATGGCCGTACCTCCATCAGGCTAAATAAATCTATTCTAATCTAATCCATACAGTACTTTCCTATTGATACTCTCATATGCCTATCTATAGTCAATAAACGAATGATGGATTTCTATATTATATTCTTTTGTTTTGTCCAGAATGTCTCAATATAAATATCTGATCAATTGTACTTTTTCCTTGACAAAATCCACATTGATAAGTTCCAATTGCTTTTTCTGTGTATGTCAATAATCGTAAATATAAAATTTTAGAAAATAAAATGTAAATTGTAATAAATAATACAAAACAGGTCATTAATCTAATAAATCAATGGTAGGGAAAATTCGTTTTTTAAAATTTAGTCCGTCACAATAATTTTCGTTACCGATATGTAATTTTTTAAGGCGAATTGCAAGGAGAATTAAGAAAAATATCCAAGAAAGACTATTTTGGAAATGCACCACAAATTTCTAAAACTCTTCCTTAGTTTTTTCCATAATAAAAGAAAAGAAGAAAAGAATGGTCTCATAGACAAGCAATTATCTTTAGAAAATGATAAATCATATGTTTCAGCTGTAACACTCACTTGGGACACTGCACTTAAATCTGGACCATTAGATTCTAAGCGATGTAGATTTAGGTACATAAAATAGGCTTTAAAATTGTATATATATCCTAATGATATTATTTTAGGCTTTACAATTATAAACTATAGGAACGCGTAATATTATTATCATTATCAGCAAATTGGAACTAAAACTCATTAAATTAATAGAAAAAATAAAATTACTTAAATATAGTAAGTGTCCACCATAGTGGTCTCGAGGTAGCGTGCTGCCTTGTCACGCAGCGGTCCCGGTTTCGATCCCCGGTCGGGACACTTTTTCTGGGTGAGGTTTTTATCGGGGTTTTTCCTCGCCTGTAAGACAAATGTCAGGAAAACTTGGCCCAAACGGTCCCCGAAATCATATGGCCATCATCATCATCCTTATCATTATCACCATCATTCTTATCATCATCATCATCATTATCCTTCACCGGTGTGGAAAGCAACGGGAGGCTCCCTCACCTCACAATTCCCTAGTAATGCTGCAAAGCAAAGCATGAAAATGCTATGATTGCAGTGAAAGACCTGCCCTCGGGCAGAATTACTATGGATGGAAATAGTAAGTCCATTATCGACCACAAAAGAAAACTATCATTTTTTATATTATTTCGATTTTATAACAAAATGTCGAAGGTCTCCTGAAATTTCTGGAGATTTGGCGAAGTTGAACTGGGACGAAATATGTAAATTAAATTTTAAAAAAGTAAAGTTTAGGCTCAAAAATACAAAATGGTTAAAAATGGTTAAAATAAGCATTTTTAGATACAGTTAAACTCTTTGAGGTGCTATAAATAATTATATTCTAAATTCTAAATAATCTTTATATGATACTAGCACTTACATAGTTTTTTTTACTTATTCTTCAATAAAAATATAGATATAAAACTAGAATTACAATATCTATTTACGATAATAATACTTGGTATATTTACCTTGTGGTGGTGAAGTGGCTTGCGTCCTTAAATGATCCTGAGAGCTATGCCGGCCATTCGGTTCTCCGGGCGGGGACTACTTCAGGGAACTTATGCCAAAGGCTCAAACACAGGGACATGCTCGAAGGAAAATGGATTGTTAGGACTTTATACCTAGGAACAATTATCATAAATATGAATGAGATGCACAAAGAAATTAAACATAGATCAATTCTAGAAATGCGTGCTATTAAGCATTGCAGAGACTCTTGACGTCCCAACTCCTTTAAAAATAAATGTTAAACTTAAAATACATAAAATTGTTATTCTACCAGTTATATTATATGGATGCGAAACATGGACTCTTACTTTAAGGGAGGTAAGGAGATTACGAGTATTTGAGAATAAAGAATTTAGAAAAGAAATTGGACCAAAGAGAGATGAACAGACAGCTGAATGGAGAAGACTACATAACAATGAATTACATGACCTTTATAGGAGGCCAGATAAAATAAGAACAATTACATCTCGTGGACTGCAATTGGCAGGACATGTGGTACGAATGGGGAATGAAAGAAGTGCATTGAAGTTTCTTGTAGGAAAACCAGAGGGAAAACGCCCAGTTGGTAGACCAAGAATGAGATGGGATAATAACATTAAGTATGATTTAAAGGAAGTAGATTATACAGGGATTGATTGGAAAACATTATTTCAGGATAGGGATACATGGAGAGCTTATATCCGCGCGGCCATGAACCTACGGGTTCGATAGTGCCAGTGAGTAAGTAATTAAGTAACTTTAAGAAAACAAAATTGTATGGAAATAATATTTTATTTGCAAAATATTTACATTTATGGAATAAATAAAATTTCAGTACAATATTCACAAATGCCAGTGATACGTTGACGTGGGTTATACATAAAATAATACAAGATGTGTTATTTTTAACGAGGTACATAAGTAGCACAACAAAATATAACAATTAACTTTATTTAAATATATATTTTAAGTATTCCAAGTACTCCACATTCGCCATTTTATGTTAAAATGGCTTAAAAAGTAGAGGTAAGTAAGATATGGACACATTTAGAAAAAAATGTATTGGTACTAACATCGAAAGCTAAATATTTTGATTAATGTTTAAACATAATATATTAAGGGATAATCATTATTACCATTCCTGTTTATGTTTTTCAAATCAAGATTTCCATAGAAAAAAAAGAACGATAGGCCCACACAAACAGGGCGCGACTGTAATGGACGAACCATGAACATCGAATGTTAAGACCAATGAACTAACTTTGTCTCGGGAGTGCCATCATTTAATTTTAAATCAAACAATTGTTTTTCTTTTAACTTATTGACTTACCACCACCATGGCCTGAACAAGGTACAAAGCATACCAAATAAAATGTATTGCATCTCAATGAACTATTGTTTTAAAAATTGAAACAAGAAATATGGTGTGCAAAAGTTTGTATGGTATATAAAAATAAAGCGGCCCCTACTCGTTCAATATTCACTTCAATAAATTGCACAACGTTTTGTACTATAGTATTGCTAGGTCAACCTATACGGTGCAATATTGCTCAATAAATTAGTTCGGGGGTGATACTTGTGCAGTCAAAATGTTTATTCCAACACTGTTAACACAGAACTGAACTAGTATTGCGCAATATTGCCAACAGGCGACGCAATATTTACTAGATTACACAATACAAATCAAACTGCTTTTTATTGACTCAATATATTGCGCAATCTTTCAATGTATTCTACAGACGCTCAATATTATTGTACAATGTCAATTATTGTTCAATATATTGACGTGAATATTGAAAGTGTAGGGGCTCCTTAAGACGTAAAACGTCCCCTAGATTATCAACATTATCTTTACCACTATATTGCACAATATAGTGACTAAGACGAGTGTTGGGCCATAGCCTCTCTTTTGTTAGGAGTTCTAGACCACGTTCATTTAGTTACATTATTTGCCCATGTCATGTTTGGCATGCTGTCAACATACTGACTCTATGAGACATCTAACAGGCAACCAAGGTATTACTAGAACGATGATGTCGGTAAATTTTGCTTAGAAGTCAGGCTTAAGGAATGTTTACGAGCCTGAAAGTCTTCAGACTCGGGACCCATGGCTTAATGCTCCTCCCGGAGGACTCTGTCCTAGCTTTTTTCCATTCTAACAATCCATCAACACCGGCCGGGTTTGAATTCTCGACCCTCGGAACCAGAGGCAAGGAGCATAACCACTATTCTCCTGCGGCCGACATTGCATAATATACTGACGATAATATTGCTATGCTGATTATGCAATGTTATTGACCATAAGTTAGTTAACGGTTGAAACTTCTGCAGAAAACACATGGAATAAAAAGTTAGCAAATCATGTGCCCATTGCATTATTAGTTATAGCTTTAAAAAATAAGTTGAAAAAGAAGTACAGGTGTATGAAGAAAGAACAGTTAAAACATGAGTACACCCAAGAAAATGTAATTGAATCAATTGATTACGAAACTTTCTGGTACCAGACGGTATAGTATTTTATACCTGAAATAAAAAAAATAAAAAAATAAAGAGATATTGGAAATACTTTTGAAGATTCAAAATTCACAATCTCCACAGTCTACACGGATAATTGCAATTATAGCCATCTTTGATAACTCGTTGTTTACTGAATGACGGCGGTGAAGTCAGAACTGAACCAGTATCGGTATTACGCAATATTACCCACAGACGAAGAAATGTAGGGTAACAGAGTGGTACCCTTGACAGAGGTAGTCCATTCCAGGGAGTAGGCGCCCGTGCCCTTTTGTGAGCTCCAGGTCCCACTCGCCCAGTTGGTAGTACCTGGGTAGTGCCCCGTCCACAGGGTTACGTGGGGAGAAGAGAAGTCCCCAAAGCCGTAGTGAAACAAACTTCTCTAGGAGACGGAATACTCCGAAATTGCAGTTCCTGCCCTCCAGGAAGAGAGGTTTGGCTAGAGGCTGGTAACCTCTACTAGTAAAAAATAACTTACTCATAAACTTCAGCAGAAGAAAAGCTGGATACATTGAGACGCGACGTTCACTCAGCCTCCTCCCTAAATAAGCAGCCCGTCATTAATAGTCGGGCGAGAGTAAATAAATCTATAAATAATTAATTCATTAAATAAATCTTTGAACAAACGCCTTCATTACTTATATTTTAAACAGCTCAGAAAAATACATAGAATATCATTATAAAATTATTATTTTTTATTAAATGATTCCATAAAATGAATTAAGAACGATCAGTTATGACTGAGATAGGGAAAGACTGATTGATGTCTGTAACGCACCCTATTGTATGTTGATGGGCTCGAGACATTCGTTAAATAATGTAAAGATCAAAAGAATAATTTTCAGTGCACACGATTAGACGCCTGTTAGAACTGACAACGTACACTTGACAGCTAAATTCAATAAAAAAAATATATTGCTGAAATTTTGGGAAACCAAGTAAACTGGCATTTTGACATAAGATGATTCAAACTAATTTAAAGGTGAACGAAGCCACCAGAACATTCTAGAAAATTCTAGAAGCTTTTTTACAAAATCAGTCGGGAATCCCGGGCTACTTGTGTAAACTTATGTCCTAATTTTAGCCAATCTCAAAAGTAGGAGTGTCCTCTAACATTTGTTGACGTCACAACGAACCAAAGGGTACAGAACCCTACCACCCGAAATTATAGACAGATGCACTAATTGGTTTAATGTATTTTATCTTAAGGCGGGCGTTATCATATGGTCGCAAATTATATTGAGTGGGGGTAAATGTTAAGCTAATATCAAAATTTACAGACTAAAAGGTCACTTCAAAATTTGACTTCGCACTTCGTACTTCGCTTCTTGTGGTGCCGCTGGCACGAATAAAACTTCTAACTTCACTTCATAACATCGCTTCTCGTGGTGCCACTGGCACGAATAAAACTTAACACATTCATCGTGCTAATGCGAGCACATATATTCGTTCTTTATCGACCATCGGAAATATAAAATAGGCGCGGTATAATTAATGATTCAACCGTCTACTCAATATTAAAGTGTAGTCATATGATAGCGCCAATCGTTCATACCTTGATTTGTTTTATTGTGTGTGCAACGAAAATAAACTTATTGAATCTCCAACTTGTCTTTTATCAACGCGATAGAATCGTGTCCGCACAATCCTTGCGTATCCCGGGACCAAGAGCATCTCATCCTACCGCAACCCACTGAGCTACCCGAAGTCCTCGATTAAAAGAGGAATCCTTTCAAATTCCTAGAGCCGCCTAAACATCCCATCTAACCCTATTCTGTCACAACATATAGACAAAAATGGAAGCAACACATAGGATGAATGAAGATAGATATCCAAAACAAATAACAAAATTCAAACCTAAAGGCACCCGAGATGTGGGTAGACCTAGAAAGAGATGGGCTGAAGTCGGAACGGGTCAACATACCTAATCCATGAATGCAGATGATAATAATGACGAAGAAATGTTTATAAAATTGCACAATGAAAATCAAAATCTTTTTTTGATTGATAAAATATATTGCGTAATCCTTCAATATGATATAGGTTCTGTAAGTCTATATAGATTGTCAATATTGTTGTACAATATCAATTATTGTACAATATATTGACGAAAATATTGATTGTCTAGGGCCGGTTTAAAAATATATACCGACATTTGCTAATGTGTGACTGACTTGTATGTTATAAGTGGAATCATAATTTGGATGGAATGATTTAAGCGCTAATTCTTTACAAAGTTTCCGACTCAAATGAAATTGTAGGCAAAAATCTAGGAAAGGTATCTGGTTATTATTCCCGGAATGTTGTTTTCAGATTGTACAGCTCTTTGAAATATTCAGTTCGTGGTTCGTATATGAATCTCTTTTCTTTGTGAACTTTGTAATGTATTCTAATATGTTTCATATAGCAATGTCGGGACCAAAATGTAGCCTACTTCATTTTTCCTGTCTGTTTATATACCCAACACTCTATTGCTTAAAATTTCAAATTGTTTAGAATTGGATCGTGTTATAAAATTTTACTATGGAAATATTAATTTCAAAAAATATTATCACGTATATGTAATTAATATTTCATATACCAACTCCTTTAACTGGTATTTTAATTAGTAGGGTAACTTGAGGACAGTAAATAAAACAAGTACATTTTGATGGAAATGTTAAATTAGAGTGGAAATCGGCAGAATGAGAACAGGAGGCCTAGATATGTAGTGACTATAATTTGATTGCATATGCATAATTCCTCGAAAACTTGAAACTTCCAGGTTCTAGGGAGAGCATTTCCCATTGTGTTTCGAATTATGTTATTTTATCTTATCCGATCCAAAAGCTAGGTCTATTCACAGGAAAAGATCTGCTCATATAGTGATGTCGCATTTTGACTACTGTGACGTTCTACTAACTGACATAAGTGACGGATTGTCGGACAAACTGCAGCGTGTCCATAATATGTGTATCAGATTCATATTTGTCCCGCGCCGTAGCCGAGTGGTTAAGGTAGGAAGCCTTGGCGCAGAGCTACGGGACTTGCGCTGGTTCGAGTCTCCATGAGGGAAGAAATTTTCTCATGGTATTTCGACCAGTATGGGACCGGTGCCCACCCAGCATCGTGAGGCAATTGGGTAGCTACAATAAGTAGCGGCTCCAGGTTGAGGAACCAGCTATAACGGCTGGGGGACTCGACATGCTAACCACATGTCACCCCTACACTGGCTGTTGATCATCTACCTCTGTGATTGACACATGTGGATGTGAAGGGCCAGCAGCCGGCTGGTAAAAGGGCAACCGCTGAAAAGTGGAAAGACCCTCAATCGGAGATTGATATTTAATGCTCGAAAATACGATCACATTTCTCCATTATTCCACGAATTCTCATGGCTACAACTAAAAGAGAGAAGAAAATCGCACTGTCTAATTCTCCTATTTAAGATCCTACATACCTCGATTCCCAATTATTTATCATTTCGTTTCCAGTATCTATCCTCAAACCATAACTTAAACACAAGATCACAACATAGTCTCTTACTTAATATACCGCAACATAGGACATCACACCACTCCATGTCATATACCATCTCCACTTCTCGCAACTGGAATTCCGTACCACAAGAAATAAGGGACTGCCGGACATTGGCATCTTTTAAAAGAAATCTAAATTTATATTTGCTCTAAACTCGACTTCATTATTATCCAGTGTAAGATATATATATTAATTGGTGTTTCCCGTATAATGTAGCCTATCATATTTTATATTATTATTATTATTATTATTATTATTATTATTATTATTATTATTATTATTATTATTATCGTATCATTATTGTTATTACCCTTAAAATGTTGTTTGTACATGACATTTACATTGCTACATTTATTGTATCTTTAACTGTTTAAAATTAGTATAGTGTATATCCACATTTGTCGAATATTTATTTGTATTTGTGCTGGTGAGTGGAAGAGAGGGCCTTATGGCCTTAACTCTGCCAGAATAAATAAAGTATTATATTATTATTATTATTATTATTATTATTATTATTATTATTATTATTTTTTTAATGGCCCACAACTAGAAAGCGCATTAAACCATTTCCAATATGTGCTATAATAATCTGTAATACACATCCTTCGAAGTACATTTATGTTTTTTCGTAATATTTACCACTAAAATAAATAAATATCCTCAATTGTGTCGAACTCAGGGTTGGGTGAAGGATGAGATGAGATGAAGCCCCTTATAAAGAGGTCTGTGAATGACAAGAGTGCCGGTCGACCACGCCTGACGCACCATCACAGGGGCAGATGAATGAAATGAAACGAAATGTATGAGGTGACTATGGAGAATTGGTTGAATGAAATTGTGGCAGAGGAAAACGGGAGAAAACCCCGAGAAAAACCTGTCCAAGCTCAGTTTCGTCCACCACAAAATCCACATGGAATGACCGAAATTCACCACTAGTAAAGGAAAATAATTTACCTATTCGCCCTTTGTAATCCATATGAGATTATTATATTATTATTATTATTATTATTATTATTATTATTATTACTAAAACCTGTAAGAGTTTCAAGATTTAACACAAATTGGTGTATCCCTTTCAACCTGGAAGGACAAAGTTTTCTTAATTAATATTAATTTTGTACCCCTTATAATCTTTCGTTATATTAAGTATCATTGTTATACACCAACAAGCTGGTTTTGTTCCCAGTGGAATGGTGGTTCCGATGCTTGTGTACAGTTCAAATAGGGTCGTTGAATTTTATGATCGTTCAATCTCGAGTATGATTCATTTTTTTTCTGAAAGAGAAGTAAAGTCATGGGCCCCACTTTAAAGATTTAAGGAAAGCAAGAGAATCTCCTGTCTGAAATACGAGGACTCACAACAAATATATTGGCATTTTCACGTCCAGATTTGAATTACGAAGCTACGATTTAAGATGTCAAAGAGTGTAGTTAAGAGAAATACTAATTAAGAAGCTGATATTTTTTAAAATTACAACTTAATGACCTGTTATTTCATGGAGCATCGTTAATAAAGTACAATACGAACTATTGATCTGTCTTTTATGTATGTAGTAATTGGGAAGCAAATCTGTTCGTATCTGCAAAACAGATAAAACTGTATGTGTCACTTGAATAGTAGGCTACTAAATAAGCAATGAAAATTACTAGACATAGGCCTATATCTACAAATCACAAAGCGATTCTACCGCAATTGATTTGGCACGAAAAACACAATTTAGTTGTGTGATTGCAATAATCAAACTTTGTAAATCAACACCACATTGAAAAAAAAAATCGATTAATCTTCTAATGTTTCATCCCCATATCACCCTTTAATTTCTGTTTATATACCCAACAATCTATTGCTTAAAACTTCAAATTGTTTAGTATTGGATCGTGTTATAAAATTTTACTATGGAAATATTAATTTGAAAAAAATATTATCACGTATATGTTAGTAATATTTCATATACCAACTCCTTTAACTGGTATTTTAATTAGTAGGGTAACTTGAGGACAGTAAATAAAACAAGTAGGCCTACATTTTGATGGAAAATGTTAAATTAGAGTGGAAATCGGCAGAATGAGAACAGGAGGCCTAGATACGTAGTGACTATAATTTGATTGCATATGCATAATTGATATGAATTTTATAAAAGTAGATGTTATTTTGTTAGATGGAATTTGATGTATGATAATTGATGAACAATGTTCGCATAACTAGACCTGTACTTATGTACAATATTTCACTACAAACGTTTCAGTTTCTTTAGTATTTTGTGCGTTCGACTGTATTACTTAAATATATGTTATATGTCCACCACTATGGTCTCGAGGCAGCACGCTGCCTTGTCACGTAGCGGGCCCGGGTTCGATCCCCGGTCGGGACAGTTTTTCTGGATGAGGTTTTTATCGGGGTTTTTCCTCGCCTGTAAGACAAATGTCAGGAAAACTGTAAGGCCCAAACGGTCCCCGAAATCATATGGCCATCATCATCATCATCATCATCATCCTTAGCATTATCATAATCATTATCATAATCATCATCCTACACCGGTGCGGAAAGCAACGGAAAGCTACCACCCCTACAATTCCCTAGTAAAACTGCAAAGCATAGCATGGAAATGCTATGATTGCAGTGAAAGACCTGCCCTCGGGCAGAATTACTATGGATGGATATATATATACACACACACACCCATATATATATATATATATATATATATATATATATATATATATATATATATTTATATATATAGGCCTATATATAAACATCGTACATTACGAACATTAAGAAAAAATACTGTAGACGAAAACCACAATGAAAATTATGCTCTTTGAAGTTTGTTTGAGGCATTATAGAATAATACAAACATGAAGAAAACAAAATATACTTCACAAGAAAACCGCAGTGCAAATTATGCTCTTTGTTTGTATGCACAATAAATTGTTGAGGCAGTTAGTTTCTCGTGTGTAAAAAATCAGAAACCTAATATCAATTAAATTTTCAATATTACATAATTCGAAATTCATAGAATATTCTTATTTTGCGTTAGTAAAGAGTTGTTCCAATACTACTTATTGTGCTTTTCGTGATTTGTTTGCGCGATACACGGATAGGCATATATAAGTTACAATTAATTTAATCTATTTTCAATGTATGCAACATTTCGGCAGATCATTTTATGTAAATTATATGTACTGTATTTGTATTGTGTACAAAGAGAGTGTAGGATGAGTGCTCGTTTAAGGGGAAACGAGGTATACTTCTGATTTTAATTACCTTGCATTGTTTATTAGTTTTAAAATATACGGAGTGTAACAAATTGTATATTACGGTACGAGGTTGGGAAGTGGTTTTTACAGAATCGAGGAAAAATGTTTAAAACCGAGCGATGGCGAGGTTTTTAATTTCCGAGATTCTGTAAAACACTTCACAAACGTGCGTTGTACATTTTTTTTTGCGCGATGGTGTTTTCAAAATAATAAATAATAGTAAAATAATAACATCTTTGTTGGAAATATTTGCATTCATTATAAACAATTGACTAACGTTAACAGTGTGGGCAATGTTTATTAGTTGAAACAACAGGAGGCCTTGAGAACAATTATTGATAACATGGCCTCAATTGTTTTATATTGTTTATATTGTTTCAAAGAAAGTTCAGTTCATTTAAAATGCAGTAATGTGTTTCGTATAATGTATATTAACACTACCTTTTGGATATTTTCTGTATATACATTGTACATAGTATACATAGAGGGCAGTGGTTTTACTTCCCGCACGTGGGTGTAAATTAATATTACAGTATAGTTATTTAGGTTGGCAACGCCGAAATGTAGGAAGTTGAACTTTCAATAATGGTCGCCATTGCTGGTAAGTACGACAAAACACAGTATCGCGCAAAAACATATTTTACATTTTTTTAATCAATGAGACTTTCATATTCACTATTTCAATTAAATTCAATTAGAAACTCGTTGCTTTAGAAATTCAATATTTCTTATAGGAAAATAAGAAGGAAATCGACCAGTAGATGGATCAAGAATAACGTGAGAAAATAATGTGTTTCATGATTTCAGGGATGTAAATTAAACAGTATAATTGGAAAGCATTACTTCAAGATAGGTAGGCCTATATACGGAAAACATATCTTCTCGCAGCCACAAACCTTCGGGAATGATGATGCCAATGACTTAATTAGATACAATGATAATTCCATCATTGACTAAAAGCTCTCCTACAGTAGAGACTAAATCTAATACATATTTCATGAGGTTCAATATTAGTTCGGATAGTGATTATATTTAATGACAGCTGAGGGAAATGTTGAGGAAGTAGCTGAATTCAAATACCTAGAACAATAAATACAAATAAGAATGAGATGCACAAAGAAATTAAACATGTACTCAATTCTGGATTACAGAGACTCTTGTCGTTCCAACTCATTTAAAAAAAACGTTAAGCTGAAAATATTCAAAACGGTTTTTCTGCCAGTTATATTATATGGATGCGAAATTATATGGACTCTTATTTTAAGGGAGGAGAAAAGAATACGGTATACGAGAATAAAGTTCTTAGCAAAATGTTTGGACCAAAGAGAGATTAATAGACAGGTGAATGGAGAAGGCTACTTAACAGAGAACTACACGAAATTTATAGGAAACCAGACGTAATAAGAACAGTTGAGTCTCGTAGACTGCGATGAGCAGGACATGTGACACGAATGGGGAATTAAAGAGGGACATGGAAGCTTCTTATAGGAAAGCTAGAGGGGAAAACTCCCAGTTGATAGAGCACGAATGAGGTGGGAGAATATCATTAGGCCCCACCTCATGATATGAGGGAAGTACATTATACAGGTGGTGATTAGAAAACGTTAGTTCAGGATACGAATGTGTGCAGAGCTTATGTCTCGCGGCCATGAACCTACGGGTTCGATAGTACCACTTAGTAAGTTAGTTAATTAGTTAGTTATTGTATTTGTAAGTTTCGGGAATCAATACAATATGTAAAGCATGTTTAGATTGTCCTATGTTTGAAAAGAAACTACGGTAATCTGGTTAAAATTTAGGCCTACATCTCCTTAATTTGATAATTCATATTTCGTAAGTGAAACATATTCAAGAACAAACGCCATTATAAAACCTGTATGCCATTTTCAACATAAAATATTCCATATTTTTAATATAAAGAATGGAAGCAATGTAATTGCACAGATATTAAATATTAATTGTAAATGTAAACAATATGTTATATTCGTTTTCGGCCGCAAATGTACAATTTCCTCAGAAAAAGTAGCTATGTTTTTTTACAGAAATTCATTAGAGCGTTAATTTATAAAGATGGCGAATATAGGTCTGAATTTCAAATAGTAGGCCTACATAGGGGATATGAAGTAGAAAAACTTTCCTTTGGTATTTTGTGATCCCATGGCTATTTTAGCACATATTAAATTTTAAAAAGTGAACTAAACATTTAGTGGGAGTACACATGGGAAATTAGCAAACATGTAGGGGCGTATTGTGAATTTTATTGAAAAATACCAAAGGGAAAATAATACCATTTACCGTGTGAAACTCAAATCAATTAATTATGTAGGAAAACCTTTTTTCTCAGAAATCTGTACATGTTGAGGTACATGGATCACGAGGTAAAAACAATTCTCAGTTTTTAATCTTTTTAGCAATCGGTTTCATCTACGGATTCGTATTAGTTCAGAAGTGGTAGCTATTTCTTTTATTATACATATGAGCTGAACACGATGTATTACACTATTTTCAGTTTTAGGTTACAATAAATAACAATATAATGTTATAAGGACACGGTATGATTAGTATAAACTCAACATTTACGTATTTGAAAAGTGGTCCACACCTTATCATACAAGAAAACGCTCTGATAACGATAATAATAATAATAAATCATATTTTTATTTGCAATATTCCACAATACAGTGTTTCTCCTTCAACCCAAAGTGATTTGTCGCCAGAGGGTTCCTGTCTAGAGAATCTTCTTCCCTCAAATCTCTAGCTTCCATACCTCTCCTAACTCCATCCATCTAACGTTCTTTAGGTCTACCTCTTCCACTTCTTCCATTAGCTTTCCATAAAAGATCATCTTTGATATTCTCTCTTCTTCCATTCTTATGAGGTGTCCATACCATTTCAAACGTTTTTCTTCTGTTTTTCCTAATATGGTTTTTCTTCAACTTGCATAATTTCCCTTATTGTGCTGTTTCGGATCTTATCCCTTCTTGAAATTCTTATCGATAGCCTCCAAAAATGCATTTCTACTGCTAACAGCTCGTTGCCTTGTTTTCTACTTACTGTCCAAGTTTCGGACGTTTAGTATTGAAAATACTATGGTGATTATAAAATCCTTAAATAATTTATAATTGAAATTCAATATTTTTACAATGAAAATATAACGTTTTAAGTAAACTAAGAAATATAAATGGAATTAAACCACTGATATGATAAGTTAGCAGCTTTCATCTGACCAACATACTTCTTACTTAAAATGCTTTGTAACAGAATTTGAAATATAGTTTTCTTCGTTCTGTGTACTATATTTCTATTCTAAAGCACTGAGGTAAACATAGCAATGACTCTCCTTCCATCAGTTATTCTTCTTTCAATTTCTGTTCTCAATAAGGAAGACCAAGAAAGCGTTGGGCTGAACAGATATGAAATCGGAACAGGCAAAGACCTAATCCGTGAAGGATGAATAATAATAATAATAATAATAATAATAATAATAATAATAATAATGGTATTAATATTAATATTAATAATAGTAATAATAGTAATAGAAATAATAATAATAATAATAGTAATAGTAATAGAAATAATAATAATAATAAAATAACCCATAGAAAAGAGCTGAATGAATGCAAATAATTTAATATACTTTTCACGACAATCTTTAGAAGTAATGGAATAAATATGAATATCGATCATTTGATTCAGAGTAGCATTTTTCAAGATGGCTGCATCGGTAACACGAGGTTACAAACAGTTATATTCAGGAGAAACATAAGTAATTTTAAATTTGTTACTTCGAGGTTTGCAGAATTTAAACTCTGCCTATAAAGTGACGAATTCGTCTAGCAAATGGAGTATTTGCGCTGTTATACCCTATATGGAAAAATAAGAAAATCTCTTTGAAGACAAAAATTAGACTGTTCAGCACCAACGTAAAATCAGTTCTCGTCGGTTGCGAAACATGGGAAGTTACGGAAGCAACAAATAAAATGTTGTAAACAGATGTCTGAGGCGTATTTTAAATAAAAGATGGCCGGAAATAATATCAAATAAGAATTGTGGAGAAAAAAAAACCAATCACCAATATGTCACCAAATAGTACAAAGAAAGCGGAACTGGATTAGGCCACACATTGAGACGGAGCTATCGAGAAGACTGCACTAGATTAGAATCCGCAGGGAGTAAGAAAGGGACGACGACCTAGGAAAACTTGGAAGCTATCAGTGGAGGAGGAAGCAAAGGAGAGAGGGAAAAGCTGGAACAAGTGAAATGGCTGGTGGAAGCAGATTACGCAGGAGGAACTGTACTGCTTCACTATGTTTCATTTAGGAATTATAGGAAATAAATAATAAAATAATAATAACTATTGATGAAAGAAGAAAATAAATATAATCTAATCGGTAAAAGTAAAAGAAGCGTTTACACCATTCTTTTAAGGATATCAACGAAAATTAGGTAAAAATATAAAACGCCCCTCAGGGGTCCTCATCTAGGGGCTATGTAGATGGCGACCACAAGGTGCCCAAGCTGAGCAAAACATTTCTTCCACTTACTTGTGTTTTGCACTCTTTTAACTTTACTACCTAACCAACTTGGTTAACTCTTGTTTTTTCGACCCCGACGCTATTAGGGCATCCGAGGGCTAGGGAGTCTTTCCTTTCTTCCATTTTCTTCTTTCCTTTATTTTCTTTTCTTCTCCAGAAAAGCCTGACCAGAGGCTATAAGATGATAGCCCCATCACTGGTCTTGCCTTCCTTTGGCCAGCAATCAATTGAAGGGACTATTATTATGCTTTCAAGTCTTATACGATCTCTGGGCCGTCCTATGAAACGTTGGAGGGAAAATTTCTTCATTCAAATTCTATTAAATAAAGAGGTATATTATAGATATTTTTCCTTACTGAAACTAAGGGTCTCACTATCACGAAAGATATTTTTCGTTACCAAACATAAAACAAAGCATTTATTAAAGAGTGCAAAATAACTCAATGAGAGAAAATAACACTGGATCGTAAAATAAGATTCTGGAGCAGTGGAAAAACAGATTAAATAGTGCCTAGTTCTAGAGATGGTTCCGGTACTCACGGGATACGAGTGCCTTGCTGTATATAAAGCCGTCATACATATTAGTAACATTTAACAACACAAAATATTAAAATATTTTTTCCATCTAACGTAAGATGTTACGCAATTCGAATCATATTTATCTGAATATAGGGAGTTTTGACAGTTATCTTCACTTATTTTCAAAGCTATTTATAATTCTAGATAGCTCAATTTTGAAAATACAGTAGATTAGTTTTATTGGATGTGCTTAATCAAATCAATAATTAACTTATTCTATTTATATATACATATAGTAAAGTAAAGTGATCCCACAACAGGCCCGGAGGCCCTTTAGGTAGTAGGAGGTTAAGGCTCCCACTTTTTCTAGACAATCGGCACTTTTGTCAGCCGGGTTATCAGCCCTGCGTGACGGCCGCCTTTACCCCAGAACAAGCGTCTGGTACTAATTTTCGTTAGAGTGCCGCCAGAGGGTTTGGGTCAGTTTTAAAAATCCTGACCCCAACGGGACTTGAACCCTCGACCCTCCGGCTTGTAGCTCAGTGCCTTAACCACTACGCTAGGCGTGCCCCTATATATATCCATCCATCCATAGTAATTCTGCTCGAAGGCAGGTCCTTCACTGCAATCACAGCATTTTCATGCTATGCTTACAGCTTTACTAGGGAATTGTGTAGGTGTGGTAGCTTCCGTTGCTTTCCACACCTGTGAAGGATGACGATGATGATGATAATGATAAGGATGTTGATGATGATGATGGCCATATGATTTCGGGGACCGTTGGGCCTCAACGTTTTCCTGACATTTGTCTTACAGGCGAGGAAAAAACCCGATAAAAACCTCACCCAGAAAAACTGCCCCGACCGGGGATCGAACCCGGGCCCGCTGCGTGACAAGGCAGCACGCTACCTCGAGACCACAGCGGTGGACTATATATATATAGAGTGTTGCAAAAAAACACCGACAATGGAGTTGAGGTAGTATATTGAGATATGTTGATAATTTTCTTTAATGAGGTACCTGTGTCCGTTAGTTGGGTTCATCATCATCAGCAACAAGGATTAGGCCCAATGACCTGCTCCGATCTCATTATAGGTCGAATTGGTCCTTCCATCTCTTCAATGATCTTCCCAACATTCTGCTCCCTTTTGGTTTATAATTATACATTCTTCTTGGTATGCGCTGTTCATTCATTCGTAATACGTGCTGAAGGTAAGCATTTTGATAATATTATATTTTTTCAGAGAGATTAAATATATTAAGTTCTGTTCTTATATCTTCGTTTTTCTTTTATTGGTCCTTTGGTATCCTGCTATTGCTCTCAACATCTTCATTTCAGCAGCCTCTATTTGTTTACTATCTGCCTTTGTTAATATCCAGGTTTTACATCCATAGTTGGGTTTCAAAACTCTATACTTGACAATACTGTCACAGTCAAATCAAGTTTTCAAAATATTCACCTCCCATCTCATTGCAGACTGTACGTAGGCGGTACAGTGATTGGCGCACGAGTTCAAATATGTTTGGCTTCATTTGAATTATTTCTGTAGCGGCGTGCATTCGGGCTATAAGATTCATACGTGACCCTACTGGAGTCTGATAGACTGTTTCATGTCGCCCCACAAAACGTAATCGAGAGGGTTAAGATCAGCTGATCTCGGAGGCATTGGGACTGGTCTCCCTCGACCTGTATACGTGGTATCCAAATGTCTCCTCATATTGGCATGGAAGTGAGCTGGAGCTCCGTCGTGTTGCAGCCACATTCTGTTGCGAAGCCACGTATCATAGGTTCCGTACCTGTGAGGTGTTTTCAAGTAATGAATCTTCAAACTCCTCGAACTAACACTGATCATGACACATAATTAACTAGTCATAGTGTGAAAACGCATAATTTCCGGATATTGGTACCTTATTAAAAATTATCATAAGTAATGCCACGAGTGATTTCCAAATTATCGATAAATTCACGACTCACGAAGTGAGGAGTGAATTTATCTAGAACATTTGGAAATCAAGAGTGGTATTTGTTAGGACTATTTAACGAATAAAACTAAGCTGTTTACTCACAAATCATTATTTAACTATAGTTCTTTTTAAATATTTATATATGTAATGTAAACGGCGATGTTTGAAAACAAATGAGAAACGATTGGTACGCTTCATTTCCTTCCTTTGTTCATCACTGCAACCAGATTATAACATTACTTATTGCCAAAGGATCACAATATTGTAAGAATGCACCCTAAATTTATAACCAACGTTATAGGTATTAATTAATTTGATGTCCTATGATGTAAATATGTTAATTATATTTTTCTGCAACGTCATTTCCTGGAAAACAATTCGTTTAAGAAAGCTCAAAAAGTGTTTTATTTTTTTGTGGTATAATCAATTGTTACAAATGTTTTTATATTATCTATCGCATGCGCTTTCTGCTGACATGTATGCACTATATATACAATCTGGTAGCCTTATTTCTTAGAGGGCCAGGCACTGGAAAATAATGCTGTGACCTATTCAGAATGTTAAAAAGGAGGTACTTTCTTTATTATGATAAACTTTAGTTGGTAAATTCTAGGCGAAACACGACTGTGATTGGTTGTAGATATAAAATCATTTATATGTAATTAGTCATTGACTCCCATTTGGGGAATAAGTTAAATAGTCAACGTAACTTAATATACTACCTCACTTCCGTGTCTATTTGTTTGCAGCATCCTGAGTGTGTGTGTGTGTATGTATGTATATATATATATTCTCAGTTCAATAGTCATTCTTGTATAAAAGCATAGTATAAACTATGGTTAATGGATAACAAAAATGTTTTACTACTAGAATTGCTAAGATTTTAAATTAGACGAAATCTTATTTCTAATATTTCATTGTCATTTCAAATCCTGGATTCTTACTCTGTTGTGATTTGTGCAATTTACGTAGTCATTTACAACAGTTGAGGAACGAAAAGGAAAGCAGGAAGAGCACCTATTATAGTGTTTGAATGTGTTTGGCTAAGTGATGTTAGTATGAATTACATGCACATAACAACTTATCTGGGCCTTAAATTTTACTTAACCTTCTCTGTGCTAACAACTACACTGTCTGCAGCACGTCTTATCTCAGCTTGATGGAGTGAGTCCAATAAAGTTATAGGTTTATACTTCCAGGTATTACTATCCACAAGGACACTCAAATTAACTGGCAATTATGATAAAATATTAAGTTGCTTTTGATATTTAATACCATGTAAACATTTACATAAAATATATAGGTGTACAAACAATACACATAAATTATAGGGAATTGTATATTATATTACCAGTATTCAATATTCATCTGCGAACATTAGAATCCATTGAGATATAAATAAAAAATAATTCGTTAAGCATGAAAGTGTAATATACTTTTCAATATGTTTCAACAATATGATGTACTAGGACTGGTAATAATATTACTTAATAATAAATATAATTTAACATTAATAACTTATTATTTATATAACATATATTTATACCAAAAAAATACGCAAGTCACATTGTGTCATTTGCCACATCGCCTGAATTAAAAAAAAACATGCATATATAAAACATGTATACAGTCGTTAGTATAGGCCTAAGCGATACGTTATACGTCATTACCTCAAATAGCATTCTACAAAACAGAATGAGTGTGTATGTATAAATATATACAGAGTGTTGCAAAAACACCCACAACGGAGGTGAGGTAGTATATTGAGATATGTTGATCATTTTTTAATAAGGTACCTATGTCCGGAAGTGATGCGTTTTCACACTATGACTAGTTAATTATGTCGCAAAATCAGTGTAGTTCGAAGGATTTGAAGACTCATTACGTGACAACACCTCACAGGTACCGATCCTGCGAAACGTGGCTTCGCAACGGAATGTGGCTGCAACATGACGGATCTCCAACTCAATTCGATGCCAATGTGAGGAGACATTTGAATACCACGTATCCAGGTCGATGGATTGGCAGAGGGGGACCAGTCCCATGGTCTCTGAGATCACCTCATCTTAATCCTCTCGACTACGTTTTGTGGGGCGACATAAAACAGTGTGTTTATTAGACTCCTGTAGAGCCACGTATGCATCTTGTAGCCGAATCCACGCTGCTACAGAAACAATTCAAACGAGGCCAGGCGTATCTGAACGTGTGCGCCAATCACTACACTGCAGACGTACGCTCTACAATGAGATAGGAAGTGGATATTTTGAAAACTTGATGTGACTGTGACAGTATTGTCAAATATTGAGTCTTGAAATCCAACTAATGGAACTCTTGAGAATTTAGCTGCTTATAGTGTGAAAACGCATCATTTCCTGACATTGGTATCTTATTAAACATTTTGAACATATCTCAATATACCATCTCACCTCCGTTATCGGTCATTTTTGCAACACTCTGTGTATATATAAAGCGTCACTGCTATAAAGTAAAAATATTCTCTTTAATTTGCTTAATTGTTATAGTAAGCTACCAGATGGCAGTGAAGACCGAGTTCTCGCTACATCTCGTAATAAATGGATATATATATATATATATATAATATAAATATAAGAAATATAAATGTTTGTATTGGATTTCCCCGATAGTGTAATGGATAGCACGCTTGGGTACCAACCTAGAGG